>PVIH01002853.1:0-17999 GCA_004025045.1 Sigmodon hispidus
GGAAGGAGCCTGAGCTGCTGGAGCCCATTCCATACGAATTCATGGCCTAGTGTACAAAAGAAATAAAGACCTGGACTGTACAGTTGAAGAGTGGTGTCTCCCTGACAGAAAGAAAATGTTGGAGCAGATTTTGTTAGTTTATTGTGTTTTTCCTATTCAAATTTTAGTAAATTTTTTCTGGTAAATTAAAAAAAAAAAATACACACACCTTTAATCCCACATTTGGAAGGCAGGCTTATACCCTAACTCTAACCCTCTGTGAGTTCTAGTTGAGTCTAGACTTGAGAGCCAGTTCTAGGACAGCCAGGGGAAAGCTGTCTCAAAAATACAAATGTGTGTGTGTATGCAGATATCAAATGGCCTAGACAACTTTATTTAGTTTTCATATCCAAACTATTTCCTTACATTGCACATTTTATTTACTATCTTTTAAGTGTAGTGGGATTATGTTCTGTTACATTGTTAATAATTGTCCTGCCTACTGGTTTAATAAAAAACGCTGACTGACAGAAGGCAGACACAAAGTATGAGCAGGGTTACTAGACTAAGAAACCTCTAGGAACAGGAAGAGCAGAGCAGAGATGCCAGAGAGACAAAAGATAGACCGCAAGAAGACAACCATGCTGCTCTGAGAAAAGGTACCAAGCCACATGGCTAAATAAGATAAGAATCATGGCTTAGTTTAAGAGTTAAAGGTTAGCAAGTTATATGCCTCAACCATAAGTCAACCAGCATAAAATTAATACAAGTTTCTGTGTGTTACTTTGGGACTGCTGGTCCAGATCTTGGGGCTAGTCTGGGCCAGAAACACATTATTACATTTAACTCTAACTTTAATTTCAAAGCTATGTTTTCATGGTTCATGTTTGTAATCCAGCACTCAAGAAGTAGAGGCATACAAATCAGTTCAAAGTCATCTTCCGCTGCATAAAGAACTTGAGGCAAGCCTTGGTTACTTGAGACTCCCATCTCAAAAAACTACAACAGAAGGCCAGTGAGATGGTTCTGCAGGTAAGGGTGCTGGCAGCCTAACCTGCTGACCCAAGTTCAATCACTGCAACCACGTGGTAGAAGCAAAGAACTGACTCTTTCAAGTTGTTCTCTGATCTTCACAAGTAAAATGTGCATGTAATGCACATACACAAGAAATAAACATAAAATTTAAAAGCAACACAAAACAAACAATAATAGAGGAAAAAAAATCATCTACCTATATACCTATTTTCTTTTATTAGTTTCATTTAAACTTAAAATGTATAGTTCATTAAACAAAGATAGTCTCACACTATAGCCCAAGTTGGCCTTTAATTCATTCTGTAGATACCAAACTAACCTTGAACTCATAGCAATCCTTCATTATCAACCCCCCAAATACTGGTATTAGAGGCATAAACTCCCATATAAACATTTATCATGTTTATTATATGAAATATATCAGAACAACTTTCATCAGCAATCCTGTGTTATTATAAATACAGGTATCAAAACAACCTTGAGCCAGGTGGTGGTGGTGGCACATGCCTTTAATCCCAGCACTGGGAGGCAGAAGCAGGTGGATCTCTGTGAGTTCAAAGTGAGCCTAGTCTATATTGAGTTCCAGGACAGGTTCCAAAGATACACGGAGAAACCCTGTCTCAATAAACCAAAATTAAACCAAACCAAACAAACAAAAAAATCCAAATAATCTTGAGCATATTATTTTTATTATTATTTGGCTTTGAGATAGTCTCACACTATGGCCCAAGTTGGCCTTTAATTCATTCTGTAGATACCAAACTAACCTTGAATTCATAGCAATCCTTCTTTATCAACCCCCCAAATACTGGTATTACAGGCATAAACTCCCATGCCTAGCTTGAATATACTTTAATACTTTTAGTAGTTAGCACCTACATCCCTTTAAAAAATTAATACACAATTTTTAACAATATTCATTGTATCCACTCCTTTAAACAATTTTAACTACAACTCCTTCATTAAGTAAGAGAACAAAGCACGTCGTTGCTATTTTTCCTTTTATTTGTCACACTACTGTCACTTGACATTTCCTGCCATACTTTTACATTATAAAACTGAATTTTATTTTCAATACTCCAGGTTTATTTTTTTTTAAACTTTATTTATTTTATTTATTTATTTGCCTTGGTGTTTGCCTGGAACTGGAACTACAGACAGTTGTTAGCTGCCATGTGGGTGCTGGGAATTGAACCCGGGTCCTCTGGAAGAGCAAACGGTGCCCTTAACCGCTGAGCCATCTCTCCAGCCCCTCCAGGTTTATTTTTAAATGCCAGTGCCTTAACAAGAGAAAGAAAAATTGTCCTACATTTTCTCTGGTTATTTCTATTTACTTTATATAGCTGAATATATTTACATATACAATATATGCATGTATGTACTTTTTTTGAGACAGGGTCTCACTATGTAGTTTTTGCTTTCCTGAAACTCACTCGATTAGGCTGGCCTCAAACTCACAAAGACTTGCCTGCCTATGCCTCCCTAGTGCTGGGATTTCCATTACATCTAGCTATGAAAATGTTCTTATATTTAAGCTGAGTACTTTACCAGCTAGATTTCTTTTACTTCATGTGTATGTGTTTGTGATATTTAATCAAGACATGAATACCAGTAGAAGGCTGTTCACTTAAATTTGAGACTCACTAAAATTAACTCTGCTTGTTCTTCTGGGACATTTCTTTAAATACCACATACAAATAATACCAAGGAAATAAATCACTAGCAATGCAAATCTCTTCACTGAGACATCATAATATTTTTTAAATTGAATAGGATTTTCTTTGTCAGCCAGCAAAGTCCTTTAATGTCTTAGCTGGAATTCAGATATCCCAAGTTCTATTTATCTATAGTATCTATTCTATGTGGTGGCCCACTATAAGCATCAAAGACCACTATAATCTAATCCTTTGCTTGGAACTGTGTCCTTCAAGTCTTTTGCCCTCTTGCTTGTCATCTGGAGAAAAGAATAAGGACTTATGGTTCTTATTCATAAATGAAAATCACATGACCATGAAAACCTTGTGAAGACTTTGTCACTGGTACTTCAGATACTGGCCTTTATTATTTGTTAGCTAAGAATTTTCAGGTAAAACAATCCTAATGAATAAAGACTATAATCTTATGAGCACAAGGTCTCTCTATGTAGTCTTAGCTGTCCAGGAATTCACAATGTAGACCAGGCTGGTCTTGAACATACAGGGATCCACAAGCTTCTGCCTCCAGAGAACTACAATTAAAGGTGAGGGCCACCATAGATAAGTGGTTTTGTTTTTTGAGACAGGGTTATCACTAAGTAACCAGTATATAGAACAGGCTGGCCTCTATCAGATTTACTGCCATACCAAGCTTGAGTATAGTACTTTTGAAAAGATATGATAATGGTCTTTCAATAAAATGTTAATATAAATCTTGTAAGGAAGTAATTATGCTAAATTATAGGCACTCATGCCTTGGACTTTAAAGAAAACTAAAACTACAAACAGGAGTAACATTTAAAACTATCAAACCAAGGATAATAAAGATGTCAAGAAATGTAGGAAAAGGTAAACAGTATTTTGATAATTAGCTATATACTTTTCCCTTCCCTTATAAATGTGTTTAGTGTGTTTCAGTCATTGACTAGAGTGAATGGAATCTCCACCAAATAAAAGAGATGTGGTCTGAAAAGTGTTCACTTAAAGTAACTCCAGCCTCCTTAGTGATGTGTTTACTGTAAGGAGATAAGAAAGTATTGAGATAATTATATGATTTGAAGCTGATTATTAAGTACCAATACTCAAGTTTGTTTCCTTGTTCCTTCCCATATTCATCTCAACTAATAGCAAACTCAGTTCAAAAAATAAGTACAGTGTCCAACACGGAACCTATTATAAAGTTCTACAAAAACAGAAATGGAATAAAAATTTTATCTACTATTCTTATTCTTCAAATAACTTTAAAAAACATTTAAATAAATGTTTGGGTATGGTTTGTACATGCCTATGATCCCAGCACTCTAGAAGACAAGAGTCTTTAAAACAACAACAAAAAAAAACTACTCAAAACTGCATGCTTGGTCACAAGCTCTAGAGAAGCGAATACTGCTGTTTTACTAAATGGACATGTTGTGGATGATCGAATTGCCCTCTAAATAAATATTTATGCTGAGGGATTGGAGAGATAGCCCAGTAGTTAAAAGGGGTACCCGTCCTTCCAGAAGACCAGAGATCTATTCTTAGCACCCAAAACGGGTCTTTAACTCCAGTTCCAGGAGGTCTTGATAGCCTTTTCTGTCCTCTAGGGAGCACCTATACATACTGTATGCATATTTAAAAAAAAATACAAAAAACTACATTTATGTCAATAGATTAGTGCTGTTGTGTCAGCTCTTGTCAGAGAAGCTTCATTTTGCTGTGGTTGGCATTACTGCAAAGGGCTGAGAATAAGTGACTGTTAAATGCTCAGCTGTAAAAAATATCAGTACTGTCCTTCAGCAATCCCAAGGCCCAGGGAAGAGGGGAAGAAAGAATGTAAGAGTTGGAGAAAGGGTTAGAGTCTTATGGAATGCTGTCTTCCGAGGCATGACAAGATCATCACACTCATGAACTCAGAGCAGCTGTGCTTACCTGCATAAGACCTACACATGATTGAGTTGTCAACATTCCCTCACGGAAGGGGGAGGGGCGGTTAACAGTTGCTTGGGGGTAGGGCCTCATAAGGCCCATCCCTCTCTGAGGACCTAGAGGCAGTTAATGGTTGCCAGGGGAGGGAGAGGCATTTTCTTCTGGTGGTAAGTTACCCATGCTCCCATAAATAACCTTACCTAAGCTCGTATAAGAATCCTAACTAAATTCACTGGGTCACAGTAAACAACAAAATTCATGGAAATTAAAGAGAGACTACTTGGGAAGAGGAAGAAAATCAGTGAAAAATGGGAGAGCTAGAGAGGGTAATGAAAGGGGGAGTAAATATGATAGGAACACATTATATATGTGTGAAAATATCAGAATATTGTGTACAATGTATACTAACAAAAATATCAGATAAAAAGGCTTTAGAAAATCACATACTAAAACACTGACCTGAGTTCATTTTCTGTGCTCAGTACTAATGCAAATAAGCAAAGTATATTAGGTGTATGTATACACTAGGATGGATATGAAAATGAAGCATCTACTCATGTGATATCTGACAAATGTGAAGAGCAGCCTCTGTTTATGCTTCTACTGTGATGCTCTGGCTCTAACAAACTAGACCAGACAATTACAAATTGAACACTCCGAGACTTTGAGTCAAATTAATTATTTGTAAATAACAATAGGTAACCTAGAGAATTTTCATTAAGTAACCTAAGGAATTATGTTCTAAATCAAATACTGACATAAAAAAATTTTTTTTCCTAGTTTTTTGACCTATTTAAATAGTATGAAACTGTGAGAGAAAAAAAAAACTTAGATGATTTACCTTTTTTCACTTTATGTTGCTAGGAAAGAATTCATAAACAAAACAAGCGTTCTACCACTCAGATAGTGCCTCAGCCCATGATTTGAAATTATAATACTAGATTATTTTTTATTGAAATAGACAATATATTGTATACTGTAGAGATTAACAAATCTTATCTATTAAAACAAATATTTAAAACTCGTAAAACATGTTGATAAGGAGTCATCATAAGTAAATTAAAAAATAATGTGCTTTATGATACATCTAGCACATATAAGGATTTTAATTTTTAATTATGTATATGGTGGGAAGGTCTGTTCATGAGAGAAGGTGCTTGAGAAGGCCAAAAGAGGATGTTGGATTCTAGAGCTCAAGTTTCAGGTGGCTATGAGACACCTATCAAGATACTGGGAACCAAACTCAGATCCTCTGCAAGATGATTCTTCTAGATGCATATATACAAAGATTTTAAAAGAACAATTATATAACACTTAACATTTCTTGCAATGATTTATACCATGAAAATTCATTTTTTTTTCTCCAAGTATTTCATCTTAGGAACACATAACCCATGCATGCCAACAGGAATTAACTGGATTAACATGATCTTTACAAATCATAGTAACAGATTCCTTCAGCCACTGAACTAAAATTCATTTGCTCTGAACACCTCATTAAAAAAGAAAAGTGATGGCTAGCAAAATGGCTCAGCAGTTAAAAGCACTTGCCTCTGCTCTTACAGAGAACCAGGGTTCAGTTCCCAGCACCTACTTGGCAGTTCAAGTTATATAGGCTCCAACACTCTCTTCTAGTCTTTGTGAACACTGCACACATGTGGTATACATACATACATGCTGGCAAAACAGTCATACACATAAAATAAAGATCCCAGCACTCTTGGAAGGCAGAGGCAGGCAGATCTCTGTGATGAAAAGAAAGAAAAAAGAAAGGAAGAAGATTCAGGTATAGCGTCACCTACCTAAAATCTCAACATTTAGAAAACTGAGGCAGACGGATCAGGAATATGATGCCAACCTGAGCTATACAGTGAGACACCATAGGAAAAACAAAAACCAATCAATCACCAACAACAAACAAAACAAACAAAAAAAAAAGAAAAGGAAAAAAAGAAAAAGGCAGAAGACTAAGAAAAGTTCAGAAACATAAGTGATTTGTTCAAATGAAAACTAAGTTTTGGACTGGAGGGATAGCATGGTGATTAAGGGTACACACTATTATTGCAGAGGACAGAAGTTCAGTTTCTAGCACCCACACTGGCAGTTCACAATCACCTCTAACTCTAGCTCCAAAAGAATCTAATGCCTCTGGCCTCAGTGAACACTATGCACATAACCACCTTCAAAACATACACATATATAACTTAAAAAAATAAGAATAAATCTCTAAAAATTTTTATTTATTTATTTACTTATTATGTATACAATGTTCTGCCTGTGTGTCAGAAGAGGGCACTGAATTTAATTATAGATGGTTGTGAGCCACCAAGTGGTTGCTGGGAATCGAACTTGGGACCTCTGGAAGAGCAGCAAATGATCTTAACCTCTGAGCTACCTCTCCAGCCCAAAAAGTAAAAATAAATCTTAAAAAGAAAAAAGAAAAAAAGAACTCAAGTTGTGTGTTTTGTCTTGTAATATTGGTCTCATGTTATCCAGGCTTTCCCTGAACCTGCCAAGTCCTTGAAGCTGTTCCTTGAGTTTCTGTGTGTGTAATGACAACTGGTTTATGCTGTCCTGGGGATCAAATTTGAAGCCTCATGTATACTAGGCAGTCATTGTACAAACTGGACTAGATCATACACCCAGGAAGTCAAGGCAGGAGCATTAGAACTTCAAGGTTATCCTTAGCTACTACATAAAAAGATCATGAAAACCTTGGGTAACATGAAACCATATCACAAAGAGAAGACAAAACAAAACATGATTCAAGTTTAATATCTCCCAGTATAAGAAAAGGTATTTCTACTACACTGTATTATCTCCCTTTGAAATTCTTCCTAAAATCTTAATAACCATAGCAAAATAGTCTAGAAGATGATATTGCATTTCATTTCACATTTAAGAATAATGAGGCAGATGTGTTTTTTGTTTTGTTTTGATTTGATTTGTCTGTTTTATGAGACAGTCCTACAAAATAGTCCGGGTAAGGCTGTAATGCAGTATGTACCTCAAATGGCTTGGAACACTCTCAAAAATCTTTCTGTTTCAGTCTCTAGAGTGCTAGGGTTATATGCATACACCATTCTCTCTACTTATTTATTTTAAATTAGTGACTTGATGAAATGCCTAAAATTTAAGTTACTTTTCCAATGTTTAATGTACAGAATTATAAGATGTCCTCCACAGGTATTTATTTTCCTTTTAGATTACTTTAGAATGAAATACAAGCAAATGAAATGCTATACAAAATCTCATTAAATAAATATGAAATGAATGTATTTAGTTCTAGTATCTACATTAGTTTTTTACTATGGGATAAACTCCCTAAGTACAGAAATTCCCTATCAGTTATATAGTATAAATCTAGAAATGAAAGGCAGGAACAAAAATGGAATACTTGTTTATCCAATTTATTGCTCTTTGTCCTACTCCATTTTAGTTTTGTTGAAAAATTCATTTAAAGGAAAATCTATAACAACACATCATTCCTTTAGAAGTACTGTTTTAGTGCTGAAATCATGTCACAATGAAGACAAAGAATTATCTTCACAAATCACTTGAAAATATAAGACACCGGGCTGGAGAGATGGCTCAGCAGTTAAAGAGCACCGTTTGCTCTTCCAGAGGACCTGGGTTTGATTCCCAGCACCCACATGGCAGCTAACAACTGTCTGTAGTTCCAGTTCCAGGCAAACACCAAGGCAAATAAATAAATAAATAAAGTTAAAAAAAAAAAAAGAAAATATAAGACACCAAATTATGTTAGCTGACACAATGTTACCACCTAATATGAAGTGACTGTCATTTAAGTCATTCAGAAATTATGACTTAGTAGAATCACCTTGTATTAATAAAAATCATGTCTAAATTATAAAATGATTGGACATGGAGCCTGGAAAATACTGACATTACAGTAGGTCAAACTTAAAAGAGGAGAAGGTAGAGGAGGCTAAGACAAGAGTCTGGGTCTACACAGCATCAAGCCAGCCAGGAACACACAGCAAAACCCTGTCTCAACAAACCAAAATGAATAATTGTTATCATTATAAGTATTCAGTATTAGTAGAAATTATAATAGTATAACCATATTATATACATACTTTATTCAATTATTTCCAACAATGTCTGGAATAATTAAAAGGTTATCTATTGGTTTATCAAAATAACAAACTACTAAAATTCTCTACATTTCTAGCTATGCATATCTTGTACATGCCAAGTATTAAAACTATTCACTGTATTATTTTTAATTTTCCAAACCCCCCCCCATAAGGTTTCTCTGTGTAGCTCTGGCTGTCTTGGAACTCACTATGTAGACCGGGTTGGCCTCGAATTCACAGAGATCCACCTGCCTCTGCCTCCAAGTGTGGGGATTAAAGGTATGCACCACTTTGTCTGGTTTATAATTTTCCATAGCTCTAAGCATTATAATACACATGAAAAGCCAAATACAAAAAGAGAGAAAAACCAGAACATGATAATGTTGTTAGGAGAATGGTTAACAGTATCAGCTTTTGTCTCCTCTTTTTCATACTGGGAGCTGGATCTGAGGCCTTACACATGTCAGGCCCTCTACCACTCAACTATATCCTCAGAAGCAGCTTTGCTTTTAAATGCTCATAGTCAGAGAAAGTGAATCACCCAAAGTGAATTGACAAGTTACTTTGTTCTGTGAAGACATCATTGAATTTTATGGTATATGTAATAAATAGTAATTTCAAAATACTGGTTAAATGGGGGTAGGATGAGAAACTAATACCTAGAAAAAGAAACAGTATTTTCTATTAAACATTTTCAAATGCATTTAATATATCCAAGGCCAGAGTGTGGCTTATTCAATTGAATCTTTGTGTGTGTCCCCACATGAATACATGAGGTTCAAGGACAACTTGGTCTTCACAGCAAAGCCTTTACACATGTGCCATACTACCAATCCTTATCTTAACCAAAATGTACAAACTATTGATCATTACCAATGGTTTCTAAATGGTAGCTATGAATAAACATTAGCATTTATGCACAAATATTTAAAATTTAAAATATCTTACTAAATGTGCCCCTGCTTGAAGTAAAACATCGGCAACATCTGTATGTCCATTTTCACAAGCATAGGTAAGAGCTGTGTCTCCTGTTGCTGTGGTAGCATGCACATTAGCACCTAGAAAATAAAATAAAATAAAATCACACATTTACCCTGGAATTGTAGAATTATATTATTTCAATTTCACAATATGATGAAACTGAAGAATTCATGTGAAAATATCACCAAAATAAGTTAGATATTTGTATTTTCCCTTTTTGTCTCCTCTTATTTCCTTTACTTAAACTTCAGATAAATGTGTTTTGCCCACAAACATGTTAGTTTCAAAAGTGGCATTGCTTGCTGATAGGTGCGAAGTAAAGCCTTGTTAATTTTTTCTTAGTTTTGATTTGAGGCACCCTACAGTCATAGTTGCAGAATCCCGAACTAGGCTACATTTCAAAATTCAGGGCTGCTTAAGATGTAAAATCACAATGTTAACGGCAGTAGGTGTCACCATGTAAAAGTGAGCTCAGGCGTCTCTAAAAACATTTCCTTTAAAAGCACATGGTTAAATACTAAGGTTAAATTTTAATATGAAAGATCCTCATGAATTAATTGATGTATTTTAATGTTAATTGACTTAAAACAACAACAAAGTTAGGTTTGTAAAACTGACTTTTTCATTATGTGGGTTTTGAAATCTAGCCCTAGACATACAGTGTTGACAGATATTTAATTGGGGGGGTTGAATAAAATTAATGGGGAGAGGAGCTGGCCACCTAAATGGAATTTGATGGAGCACTTTTTAGCCACAATCTTTTCAGTAATAATCAAATTTTCAGTATTTAAAATATCTGAGTATTTTGTCCATCTGAGGTTCTGCACTCCATGAAAAACTCACTTGGACACTGGTGCCAAAAGCTGATGATGTTCATTAAGTTGACCATTGTCAATTTTGACCTGTTCCCAAGGTAGTCAAGTATGTCTCAAAACTAGCATGACATAAAAAGGGACATTGCAGCTAAATGAAAATCAAAATCCACTTTGTACATAAGTCCTAATGGATTTGTACCGTCCTCCCATTTTGTTCTCAGAAGAATAAATGCTACATGTGTAAGTCTGCCTAAATAGGTAGCTTAAACTTATGTCAAAGTGTGTGCAGCAGTTTGTCAATAAAGTTTAGTCCTTTTGACTAAAAAAGTGAATATTTGTTAAGAATGGATGGGTATTTGTCTCATTGTTAAGAGAAAACATATTATTTAAGTTAAATAAAAACCTGTAGTTCTAAATTGGAAGTACAAACAATGAATTTATATTTATTTAAATATATTTTAAATGCTTAAGAAAATATGTATTTCCCGGCTGAAGAGATGGCTCAGTTGTTAAGATGTTCTTCCGGAGAACCTAAGTTCAATTCCCAGCCTCCACATGGCAGCTAACAACTGTCTGTAATTCCAAGATCTGACATTCTTACACAGTTATACATGCAGGCAAGATACCAATTCACATAACATAAAAATAAATATTTTTTTTAAAAAAGAAAATATGTATTTCCTAACCCTGAACAACTAAAAAGTCCCAGAGCTCAAAGGACCCTAAGAATAAAGGCTGGTAAGGTAGCTCTGCAGGCTAACAGGCCACCCAAGTCTGACAACATGTGTTTGATCTGTGGAACTCACAGAAAAGGTAGAGTAAGAAAGAAAACGGACTTCAACAAGTTGTTCTCAAACTTGCACATGCACTCATGCACAAATAAACACAGATAGTACTTTTTTGTGGCCAGTCTGGTCTACAGAGCGAGTCTCAGGACAACAGTGAGAGCTATTACACAGAAAATCTGTCTTCAAAAAACAAAACCAACCAACCAAAAAAACCCACCAAAGGACAAAACACTCTTTTCCCCTGACTATGTTGGCTACTTTTGAAGAATACTAGAGGTTCATCTCATTATTTCTAGAAATAGATAAATAAAAGGGGAAAAAAAAGTCAAACCAAACTTTATCCTATCACTGCTGCACAAATTCCTACCGAATTCTAATTGACGGTAGATTTCTATTTACAGAAAATCCCAGTTAATGAGCAAGAATGGCATCACAGAATTCTAAGATATCTTTACTTTGTAACCTCTCATAGTCTAAGGGACCTAAGCTATGATAATGGCTAATGGACAATACTATTAAAAAAACAAAACAAAAAGACCCAGAGAAAACCAGACACTGAAAAAGCAGATACCCACAGAAGTTATAGAAATATCATTGTTAAAAAACAAACAAACAAAAAACCAGAATAAGTTTAATAATCTTTCTTTCTTTTTCACACAGGATTTCACCTTTTTACACAGGGTCTGCAACTTGCTATGTAGAGCAGGTTGGCTTTGAAATCAGAGATTTACCTACCTTAGCCTCCTTAGATTAAAGGCATGTACCACCATGTCCAGCTAATATTTATTTACAACACAATGATAGAGGCAATTAATAGAGATAATAGCAAAGTTGAATAAAATATCTAGTATTCAGTAAGTTCTTTTGTTTTGTTTTTGGTTTATGGCTACATAATCTCATGTATCAGAAATGCTCTTATGTGGCCAAGGATGGTCTTAAAGTCCTGATTCCATCTATATAAAGCTCTTTTTGTTTTGTTTTGTTTTAAGACAGTTCTCACTATGTAGTCCTGGCTGACCTAGAACTTAATTTATAGACCAGGCTGTATCCTCCTGCTTCTGCCTTTCCAGTGTGTAGATTACAGGCATGTGCCACCATATCATACTTCAGCTTTAAAACAATGAATGAGACCCAGATAAAATGAGAATTCAATACTACTTCTAAAAGACAAAAGTTTATCTCTATTTGGATTAACTTTTTTCTGGTATATCCTACAGACAACAAATATTTTAAAGTATAGTAAATACTGCTTGATATTACTTAACAAAGAATGAAGTGCAAAGATTTGAAACAAGTACATTGCCAACAAAAAAAAATGTATCTCATTTTTTTAAGTCTATGTATGTGACTGTGATATGCATCAGAGCATGTATGTGTATATATGTGTATACGTGTGTACACATACATGAAAAACACATTTGCCAATGTTTGTAAAAGCCAAAGGCTGGCACTGGGTGTCTTCTTTGATCATTCTTTAGCTGAATCTGAAGCTTGCTACAGTTCAGTTAGCCACCTTGCTCTGTACATTCCCCACCCATGGTTATATGGTGGCCATTAGGCCCAGCCAGCTTTTATAGAGGTGCTGGATATGACCCTCAAGCTTGAAAGGTAAGTGCTTTATCAACAGAGCCATCATCTCCCCACCCTCATTATTTTCGTTTGGCGGCAACTTAGAAATGTCAAAAAATAAACAGGTTTAAAGTACCATGCCATAGTCACAGCTACGCCAACACAGAAAAGTCAGGAAAAATTAACTTTTCTCCTCCCTGCCCCCCCCCAAATGAAGAGTTTATAAGAGGCCTACAATAACTAAGCAAATACTAACAACAGTAAGAAGTCTATTAAAGACAAGGTTTTGGACTTGCTCAGGTTGGCCTCACGGGATCTTCTATCCTTAGCTTCCCCAGTACCTGAGACTATAGATGCACAACAAGCTAACAAATCCAGAGCTTAATTCATATGAAGCAGCACTCTAACACTGAGCTACATTCTTAACTCTAATTTTATTTTTAATAAACAGACAATACTTGTATACAATGATATGTTAAGAACATATTAGAATAATTGAATCATGTTAATTAGTATGTATTATCTGACATATATGCTATTTCTCGATGATAAAAAACACCCACAGTCGGGCTGAAAAAATGGCTCAGAGGTTAAGAGCACTGACTGTTCTTCCAGAGGTCCTGAGTTCAATTTCCAGCACCCACATAGTGGCTTCACAATCACCTGTAATGACATCTGGTACCCTCTTCTGTATACTGTATATATAATAAATAAAATAAATCTTAAAAAAAAAACCCAAATACCCACAGTTAGTTCATAATAGAAATTTTAAATTAGGAGATGAAAAAATGGCTTACCAAATGAAAGCCCTATGTCACAAGCCTAACAACCCGAGTTTAATGACTACAATCCTCAGCGGAAAGACACAGTCAAGTCCTCAAGATCGTCCTTTCACTTACACATATGTGCTATGGCACAAGCATACCTGCATCTACATCCCCAGTCTCTCTTTCTAATTAAAAATTTTAAAAAAAAAAACAAATAAGGCACTCCAATACTCTTAGGTACCATTAACATTCTGTGCAAGAAATAAGTCACTGAACCTTGGCACTCTTTGTTGTAGATTGTTCATTCTCTTACATTATCCACAAACTCTGTTAGTCATCTCTGCCCGCTGTAGTTCTCAGTTCAGTTGTTTAGATTTGACACCTATAAGTATTATTTGTATTTTTCCTTTCTGTGATAAGGACATTTTTAAGGCTACATACCAGCAGCCAGCAAATATTTAACCAACTCCAGGTGTCCCTCCTGAGAAGCCTCCATGAGAGGTGTGGAACAGCCAAGTTCTATGTCAGCTCCTGCCTTAATCAGAAAATCTGCAACTTCAGAGAAGCCTCCACAGCAAGCCAAGGTAAGAGCAGTCTCTTGTGTTTCTTCTGTCTGGGCATTTATATTGGCACCTAAAAGCAACAACAAAAGACAGAACTGGTGAAAAAAGAATCATAATATAGTATTCAAATAAGATAACCATCTACCATCTCTGATTAGATTGTTCCTTCTAGAGTATTGAGACTCTTATAAGACTGAAAGTTCAAGGCCTGTCTAGGCTACAGAAAATTTATTTTCTCATCAGTGCAAAAACTGTATTTATTTCAACTGATACACAAAGCACATGAGGAGACTTATTTGTATAATTGCAATGGCTTTACCTTGTGCCAACAGCAGTGCCACCATCTCTTCATGCCCCTCCCGAGCAGCTTCCATTAAGGGTGTGTATCCTTCATCATTAACCTCTTCAAGATTTGCTCCTCTTTCAATGAGCAGTGCAGCCAATTCAACATGTCCACCACAAGCAGCTAGAGTCAATGGAGACTCAAAGGAATCCGCAGGCATATTCACTTGAGCACCACTGTCCAAAAGCAAACGTGCCACTTCTACATGTCCATCCTACACATGTTCAGAGATAAAAGAAAGGGACAAAGAACTTTTTTATTTTTAGCTTTTGTTTTTTTAAAGTAGGAGACAAGAGTCTAAAGAAAGATTAGCTTAGGTAGGTTAGATAACATGCATTATTATCATGCCACCTGAACCTTACCTAATGCTCATTCATCTCTCTAGCTCTGATTTGTGAGATTTTGATATATAGCCTTTTTTGTTTGTTTGCTTTTGAGACAGAATTTTTCCTAGCTGGCCTAGAACTTGATAGGTAGACCAGGCTGTCCTCAAACTCACAGAGCCCCACTTTCCTATGCGTCCTGAATACTGGGACTAAATCTTTCAGTTCTGAAAATTGAAAGTTTAATATAAAGTCACCTAGCTTTGGTATTTGTCAAAAGTGATTAAATTTTAGCCAAGGGTCCATGAGATAGTTCAGCAGATAGATCATGGTGCTTGTCACAAAGCCTGACACCCTGAGTTTGACCCACATGAGGAAGATAGAGAACCAGCCCCTACAAGTTGTCCTCTGACCTGCACACATATTCTCTCTCTCTCTTTTCCACCAGCACCTTCTTGCTCTCTCTCTTCTCTTAGTATAAAATAAATTAGAATATAATAAGAGTTAAAGGAAATTCTATATAATAAAAAATAATTAAATTTGAAATGTTGAATTTTAGTATTTATCTCTTCTATATGTGGGTTTGAACTCAGGGTTTTAGTACTGAGAGAGAGAGACACCATGACCAAGATAACTCTTATGAAAGACATTTAATTGGGGGCTTGTTTATAGTGTAGAGAGAGTTAGTCTGTTATCATCATGGCAGGAATATGGCAGCACACATGGCACTAGGGTAGTAGCTAAGAGCTGCATCCTGGTTCATAGCCAGCAGACAGACAGACAGACAGATACTCTGGGCCAGGTGTGGTCTTTGAAATCTCAAAGCCCACCCCCAGTGACACAGCTCCAACAAGGCCACACCTTCTAATCCTACTCAAACATTCAACCTACTAAGGACTAGACATTCAAACCTGAATCTGTGGAGGCCAGTCTCATCTAAACAACCACAGAGTGCTTAGTGCTCATTCAGAGGACCTGAATTCACATTCATGTGGTGGCTTGCAAGTGCCTGAAACTCTGACTTTAGGAGATCCAATGCCCTCTGGTCTCCTGGCACATGGTTCCCATAAACTCACTGGCACACAAATATACACATAAATAAAAATAAATCTTTAAAACAAAAAAATCTGAGGACTAGAGTGGAGCTCAGTGGTTAAAATATGGGCTCAGAATATGTAAAACCCTGCTAATTCACACGCAAATAAAATTTTTATATTATTAAAATATTCTTTCCTTGCTGCAACAGGTTTCTATGATGAGGCAAAGGTAGAACAGTACTAATCCATAGGGACTTAGCTAGGTGACAAAATCCCAATTGGTAATAGCTTCACGTTTCATTATGGGTTTGTGTGTGTGTGTGTGTGTGTGTGTGTGTGTGTGTGTGTGTGTGTGTTTGTCAAGCTTTCCTTTCTGAGGAAGATCTAATACAGTTTTTACATTTGAAAATAGAAACTCTCTAAATTTGAGGATCTGGTTATATTTGACCTGATAGTTGTATGAAGAGTAATCCTTTTTGAGGCACTCTTGACTAGATTTGGTAGTTTTTTGAACTTCAAAGAATATAAAAATTCAAAGTTATTTGGAATTGTGACTATTTGTTCTCAGGTGGGATTTGTTTTAGAAAATTTTGTACTTTGTGAAAATTAAGGTTTTTCACAAAATTTCACATAACATTTATTTTTATTTTATGTGCATTGGTGTTTTGCCTGCATATATGTCTGCGTGAGAGTGTTGGATCCTAGAGTTACAGACAGTTGTGAGCTGCCATGTGGGTGCTGAGAATTAAACCCAGGTCCTCTGAAAGAGCAATCAGTACTTTAAACCACTGAGCCATCCCTCCAGACCCCTTAGACATTTAAAAAAATAGTATTAATGAGCATTAGGTAAGACCCATACTCCAGTTTCAGGCATCTGACAACATTTTCTGAACTACATGGGCACTCCACACACATGGTGCCCAGACATATATGCAAGAAATACACACATGTACATAAAATAAAAAATAAAAATAAAGTTGTGTGGTGCCTTTAACTCAGTACTTGGGAGGCAAAGGCAGGTAGATCTCTGTGATTTCATGGCCAATCTCCAGTCTACAAAGTGAGCTCCAGGACAGCAAGGACTACACAGAGAAACCATGTCTTGGAAAACAAAACAAAACCCTAAAAACATTATATTAAGATTACTGGTTGCTATCATCCTCTAAAAGTCCATATATTAAAAGTATTACTTAAAAAAAAAAAAGAAAGAAAAAAAAAACTTAGAATTCAGTTAAAAATACAAGTCAAACATTAACTAACAATCTTTAGAGACTGGAATCAGTTGAAGTGGTTGGCATATAAGCATGAGGACATAAGTTTGGTTATCAGAACCCATAGTTAAAAAACAAAAAACAAAACACACACAGACAGACCCACCCTCAAAGTCTAGGTGTGTTGGTTCACAATAGTGAGGTAGAGATACTGAGATCACCAAAGCTCCAGGCCAGCCTGCCTATTCTACTCCAGAGATTCCAGGTCAGTGACAGACCTGCCTCAACAAGTAAGGTGGATAAAGTATACAGAGAATACAACACCCAAGGTTGTCTGCCCTTTGGGCTTCTAAAGGTATGTGTAACTATGCCCGCGCACACACACACACACACACACACACACACACACACACACACACACCAGAAACAACAATAACAATAATTCTCAGATAAATATATGAATTTTTTCCCACAAAATTTCAAGTGATCACAATTAAATTACCATGCAAGCCTCCATTAAGGCAGTGTGCATCTCATCGGTTTTATGCTCTTGATCTGCACCAGCTTCAAGCAGAAATCGAACCATATCCAAATGGCCTTAAAAATAAGGTTAAAGAATTGACTACCAATTAAATGCATGAGTATTAAATGGAAGAGTTTTCTTTTCAAGTGTCTAAAGTCTTAATTTGAATTTAATAAATCAATGACAGTTTTACAAAGCCAACTGAAAACAATTAAGTAGCTGCATCCTCAATAAGGTCATACTATCTAAGTTTTAAAGACTGATTTTCTAAAGCACATATTTCTAGTTAAGTAATCATGCTTGTTCTTGGATTAATTTATATAAAATATCAAACACTGAAATCAAATAGAAAGCCAGGTAAAG
>PVIH01002853.1:18099-45599 GCA_004025045.1 Sigmodon hispidus
AAAAAAAAAAAAAAAAAAAAAAAAAAAAAAAAAAAAAAAAAAAAAAAAAAAAAAACAAAAAACCCAGACCTTTACTAGTCCATGAGAAAAATACCAACATTCCAGTGTAAAATAGGTAAAGGATATAAAATGGTAATTCAAAAGATACATAAATGGATATTAAGCTGATAGAAGAGATATTAAATGACACACCATTATTTTAACTACCAAAATGGCAAAGAGTAAAGAGAATGATAATGCCCAGTACTGGAGAGGGTGAAAGGTGGGTAAAGGGGTTCTCAGACAACCTAGTGGGGTCTGAGACACCTAGCAAACTGGTCCAACCTTTCTAGAAGGCAATTTGGAAGTATGTATCAAAAGCCTTAAAAAAGTCCATACCCTTTGACCCAGCAATTCCACTTCCAGAATTTATCCTAAGGAAATAATCAGAGATTAGGCAAAAATGTCTGCACAAAGATGTTATCACAGTGTTTTTAAAGAATAGTAAAAAACTGGGAACAATTAGTGTCCAACAATAGGAAATTATGATGTATCCACTTCATGTATTTGGCAGAGATTGTGAGTTCCCTACCCAACATCCATTCTTATTATTCTCAAGAAACAGGACTTCAATTTTACCTAAATGGCAACATGCCTAACTTTTATGACTATTTTCCAGCTTTCCTTGAAGCAAAAGGGAGCTAGTGGAATGCAGTCAGAATTACAAAATGAAGCTTCTAGAAGACTTCTTAAAAGGAATTTACTAAATTGGAAAGCAGTTGCTACTTTGGTCTTACCCTCCTCACCCTAAAGTATGTACTGCTGGGCTCTAGCTGCTTCCGGGACTACAGATAACATTAAGAACAGAAACCATAGACTAGGATGTACAACAGAAAAATAACATTCTTGAATCTTGATTACAAAATTGAACTGCAAAACTAGCACAAGACAGTTTATTCTTACGTTGCTCTTCTATACAAATCATATTGTGCTTTGTTGTATATTCAGGCATATCAATCTAGAGAATCTAATTGAAATACTATGTGATCATCAAAAAATATGTTACAAGAACATTTGTTGAGATGAGTACATATTCATGATACACTACTAAATAAAATAAACAGACTATAAAACTGTTAAATTATTTTATTTCACAAATATGTATATTTTTTAAAATGTTACTTAAAATGCACTGGATATATACTAAAATACTGCTTACATTCTTTTTCCCCTTTAGATGGTAATATTACAGGCCATTTAAATTGTTCTTTGTGCTACAAACACACAACCATATTTTTCAGGTTTTCTACATCAATATATATGTGTATAATTCTTTAATGGAAAATCATATAAAAAAGGGTATTAAATAATAGAAATCATTAAATCTATAAAATGCTTAGTTGACATCATAGTTAAATAAATTAATATAATAATATATATTGGGATAGTACAGAAAATACAGGTTAAAATGGGCTTTCTAATATATCTTATAAGTAAGTTTACATCATAAGAAAAAAACAATATAAAGTTAATTCAAATACTCAGGGAAAGAAAAAATATACAAATTAACCCAAATATTCAATATTCAAATATTTGAAGTTGTTATGAAAACAATTATAAATTATTCTGACATAAAAAGTACCTTTATAGCAGGCAAGTGTCAGAGCACTTTCTTTGAACTCATTAGAATGAGTGTTGATGCCTGCACCGTGATCTAGAAGAACTCTGGCAACTTCCACGTGACCTGCGCTGGCTGCTTCCATTAGGGGCGTGTGTCCATTTTCATTATGGTCTTCTATATTTGCACCCTCATTAAGTAGCACTTTTACAATGTCAATAAACCCTCCAGCACAGGCATATGTTAGTGCAGTATTCCCTAACATAGAACAAGAGAGAATAAAATTACGAAACAATAGATGTCATGCTACTGTTCTAGTTATCTGTCTCCAATTCCCTGGCATAACCCACAACTACTACCTCAAATTACATGTTTTGTTTGTCGTTTTTATAAGTGTTAGAGTCAATCCAGGTTCTCACACATGCTGGACAAACATGTTTTCCTCCCACTCTCACCCTGTAGTCTTTCACAAGTTACCCACACTAGTCTAGAACTCAAAATTCACTTGTCTCAATTTTGTAAGTAGCTAGAATTACAAGTGTAAAAAAAAAAATCATCCCTAGCTCAGTTCTTCTTTTCACTGTCATCAATTTAAAGCATATCTTTTTTTTCTGACAAAATTTCTTCAAAGCATAATACAAAATGCTATGTATTTTAACTGTCTAGACAATATAAAAGAAAGATAAAAGGCAAATCTAAACAAAGAAAACAGAATAGTGGTTACTTAAAACTGAAAAGAATGCAAATAGAGATCCTTTATTTATTTATGAGTGTTTTGCCTGCATTTATGTACATGTATGTGTGTGCACATATGTGTGCCTGGTGCTCAAGGAAGTCAGAAGAGGGCATCAGATTCTCTGGCACTGGAACTACAGGTAGTTGTGAGCCCAAATGTGGGCATTGAGAGGAGAACCCTGGTCCTCTGCAGAGATCTTTCAACAGTGACAGAATTAATCTAAAATTAGATTACATAACTCTAGTACTACACATTTAAAACATGAAGTCAACTATATGAGTCATCTCAACAAAGCTAATTTTTGTTGTTGTTATTTATTTTTGAGATGGCCCAGTTTTGCAACATGGGCTTGCCTTAAACTCCCAATCCCCTTGTCTAAGCAAGAATTACAAGTTTGAACCACTTAGCTTGCTTTTATGTTTCCAAAAAAGAAATAGCTGTATTTGTTGAGCTTCAAATGGTGAGCAGTACCCATAAAAGTAAGGATATCTTCTAATACCAAGCAAAAAGCACCTAAAACCAGGTGACAAGAATTTGTCACCTCCCCAGATGAATTTGAAGTACAGTACTAGAGTTTACAGCTGTCTCCCCAAAACTGGAAACTCCTGGGAACCTTTTTTAAAAGATTATATTTAATGGGGAGCTGGAGATGTGGCTCAGTAGTTAAGAGCATTGGCTGTTCTTACATAGGACCCAAGTTCAATTCTACATGGCAGGTCACAACTGTCTGTAACTCCAGTTCCAGGGGATCCCATACCCTCACACAGATGCAGGCAAAAAAAAAAAAAAAAACCCCAAAAAAACAAAAAACAATGCTATTAAAAAAAAGAAAAAAGGGAAAAGAAAAAAATATTTAGTTTTGAGTATTAGGTGAGAGAGAGTGCAGGTATACATGTACACTGGTGTGCATGCATAAGTCAGAAGTTGAACTCGGGAGCTGGTCTTTCTGTGGGTCTCAGGATCAACTTGGGTCATTAGGCTTGAACAGCAAGAACTTTTATCAGCTAAGCCATCTTATTAGCCTAGAACTTATTTTTAATAATCATTCTAAATAATTCTGGCATACAGTAGGAGGTGCTGTCTGTTGAACATAATAAATAAATTTGGGGTTGAAGAGATGGCTCATTGGTTAAAATCATGAAATTGGCCAGGCAGCAGTGGCACATGCCTTTAATCCCAGCACTTGGGAGGCAGATACAGTCGGATCTCTGAGTTGGATCTCAGAGTAAATTCCAAGACTACACAAAGAAACAAAACAAAACAAAATAATAATAATAATAATAATAAACCATGAAATTGGAGTTTAGATCACCACACCAACATATGTCAGATATCTTGCACATGCATTGGACACCAGCTCTGAGCATGTTGCTGGCTGTTGGCTTAGTCAAGAAAACCTAGGTCAGGAAGAGACCTTGCCTCAAAGAAGTAGGCAGTGACAGAGATAAACACCTGATGGCCTCTTCTGGCCTCAATGTGTGCACACAAGAGCATTAAAAATAAGTAAAGCAACTAATTATTTACTAATAATGATTAGTAATTTACTTATGGGAAGATGAATCAACTTCTTATTGAAATTTTCAATTTTTCTAATTAAATGAGTCAAAAATCGTAAATGGAAATAGAAGGGCAGGGCATTTATAGAGTATAGTAAAATTCTATAGGTACATACTTATAGCCTGATACACAGCCAGACTTCTTTCTAAATCCCAGTACACAGGAGACAGAGGCAGGTGGATCTGAATTTAAAACCATCTTAGTCTAAATTGTGAGTTCCAGGCCAGCCAAGGCTACCTAATGAGACCTTGTCTCAAAGTCCTCAACCCCAAATAAACAAAATAAAATTCTAAAATAGTATTCAAATTTACTTTTCTTTAAATATTGCATAATTTAAGAACATTTAACATTTTATTTCTATTGACTAATTTTTTTTTTTTTTTAATGCTTTTAACAGATCCAATCAAAAGACAATTCATTGCTTTGGATACACTTTCCTCCAGACATATATCTTTCCATGAAAAATTTTTATTATACATATACAAATGTGGATATGTACACATGCATGCAGGTGCTGGCAGAGGCAGAGATGTTCTATCTTCTTGGAGCTACAGTTACAGGTGGTTGAGAGCCACCTGACATGGGGTTGGAAAATAATCTTGGGTCCTCTGTAACAACAGTATTTGATCTTAAATGGCATACCATCTCTCCAAACCTGAGAAAAATACCACGAATTTACATTCACAACATAACCCAACAAGATGGGTGAAGATTCCTCTTAGCTTAACACTTTCAAAAGAAATACTTAAAATAAAATAAAAAAAAAAAAATAGTTTCTGTAGTCCATGCTGGCATAGAAGTCATAGGAATCCTCTGGCTTCAGGTTCAGAAGTTCTGGGATTATAGACATATGCCACTAAACCTGATTTGAAGAGGAATGGCCCCCATAGGCTCATGTCTAAATACATGGTCCCCAGTTGGTAAAACTGTTTGGGAAGTATAAGAAAGTGTGGCCCTGTGGGAGGACATCTGTTACTGAGGTGGGCTTTAAAATCTTATGCCATTTCTAGTCTTCCTTCTGCTTCTCCTGCTTGGGCATCAAAATGGGAGCTCTTAGCCATTCCTGTAACCATGCTTTCCTCTACCATCATGGACTCTAACTCTCTGAAGCTGTAAGTAAGCTCAATTAAATGATTTCTTTTTTTTTTTTTTTTTAAAAAAAAAAAAAAAAAAACTTTACTTATTTATTTATTTGCCTTGGTGTTTGCCTGGAACTGGAACTACAGACAGTTGTTAGCTGCCGTGTGGGTGCTGGGAATCAAACCCAAGTCCTCTGGAAGAGCAGACAGTGCTCTTAACCGCTGAGCCATCTCTCCAAATGATTTCTTTTATAAGTTGCCTTGATTGGACCTACTTCAACTTGATATGCCAGACCAAACTGACTCCCCTTTGGATTCCTTGCCCTCCTTTGGGGAATGGATGGGGAGATGGGGCCTGGGGAGGCTGAGAGAGGACTGGGAGGAGGGGATGGAAGAGGAGCAATGTAGATATGGAAAAAAAACTTTTTAAATAAAAATAAGTACATAAATAAAAAGAAAAAAACAAAACAAAAACAAAATTACAGTTAAAAAAAAGTTCCCTTGGTTATAGTGTTTTATCACAGCAACAGAAACCCTAACTAATACAGAAGTTGATAACAGAGTGTGGGCTATTGATGTGGTTTTGGGGAGGAATATAATCTTAGACTACAAAAGCAGTTGAATGATGTAAGCAGAGTTTATGGACCATTCTAGCAGGAGCTTGGAAGACAATAGTGCTGAGAGCAGAGAGAACTACAGAGGCCTAACTCAAGAGATTTCAGAAAAAAACAATGTTAACAACTGGGCTAGAGACCATTTTTGTGATCCTGACAAAGAATATGGCAGCTTTCTGCTATTATTCTAAGAATTTGCCTGAGGCTAAATTGACAAATAACAGAAAATTTGTCAGAGATTTTGAAGAAAGCCTAATATTGATTCTGTATGTGGTTATTAGTACTCATGTAGTACTAATATACTCATGTAATATTGATTCTGTATGTGGTTATTAGTACTTATGTAGGGCTAAAATGAAAATGAGCAAACAGACAAAAATAAATATAAAATATACAGTTTGAAGAGAAAAAGAGCACAAGGAAATTTAATGTTGGAATTAAGGCTTGTACTGAAATAGGTTAAGGTGATGAATGTGAGGCCTAATGCACATAGAAATAAAGGGAAGATCCCACCCAACTAAACTTCCAACTTATAAAAAGGCTTAAGAAATTTTCTGTTCTAGAAAGTAACAATAAATGTAAGCTACTAAAAATATGATTTAAAGACACCAGGCTCTAGTCCAATTAGGCAGCTGAACTTAGCAGTGTTGTCCATGTGGTTATTGCTTTAGAAGCACCAAGGTTGGGCTGGAGAGACAGCTCAGGTTAAGAGCACTGACTGTTCTTCTAGAGGTCCTGAGTTCAATTCCCAGCAACCACATGGTGGCTCACAACCACGTATAATGACATCTGGTACCCTGTTCTGTATACTGTATACATAATAATAAAAAAAAAAAAAAAAAAAAGAAGCACCAAAATTATAGGAATAAAAGGATTATGGAATTTTCCTCCATGTGTTAAGGAGAGTGGCTGAAACCAAGCATGTAGCTGGGGGATCCCTGCATGAAGGCCCTGAGAAACCATTTCATAAAGCTGTCAAGGTGACAGCTAGATTACATGGGAGATCCCAAAATATTATAGGTGTCAGAACTATAAGATGTCTACCAGGGAGAGCTGCATTCAGGGGTGGAACTAGCCTAGGAGAAAAAAGTATATTGCAGGCTGCAAAGCTGGAAGAGAAAAACCACCTATGTCCTTTGATATCACACACAGAGCTACAAGCTCTGCAGATATTCCATCTTGGTCTAGTATTTCCTCACTGTGCCCCATCCCTCCCTTTTGAAATGGTAATGTATATTCTGTGCCATTGTATATTGGAAGTATGTAATTTGCTTTCTGATTTTAAAGGGGGATACAATTAAAAGATTGCCTTGAGCAATGGTTCTAAACCTTCCTAATGATGTGACTCTTTAATATAATTCCTCATGTTTTAGTGACTCCCCAACTATAATATAATTTTCATTGCTACTTCACAACTGTAATTTGCTACTATTGTAAGTTGTAATGAAAGTGTCTGTGTTTCCTAATGGTATTAGGCCAACCCTGTGAAAGGGTCGTCTGACCCCATCAGGTTGTGACCCACAGGTTAAAAACCACTAGCCTTGAGTCTCAGAAAAGCCATGAATCTAAAACAGTAGTGAGACTGTAACTATAACACTATAAGGACTTTTAAAGTTGGACTAGATGTATTTTGCGTTATGATATGGCCATAAGCTTATTGGAAGTCATAGTTTGAAAGAAAATGGCCACTATAGGCTCATATGATTGGATATGTGCTCCTCAGTTGGTGGAACTGTTGGGGAAGGATCAGGAGATGTGGTCTTAGAGGAGGTGTGTCACTGGGAACTGTCTTTACAGTTTCGAAAGATTTCTGCCATTCCTAGTGTTCTCTCTCTCTCTCTCTCTCTCTCTCTCACACACACACACACACACACACACACACACACACACACACACACGCGTGCGTGCGTGCGTGCGTGCGTGCGTGCTTGAGCTCTCTCAGTTGGGAGGTAATGGTACGTGCCTTTAGCCCCAGCACAAGGGAGGCAGAGGCAGGCAGATCTCTGAGTTCCAGGCCAGCCTGGTCTACAGAGTAAGTTCCAGGACAGCCAGGGCTGTTTCACAGAGAAACTCTGTCTTGAAGAAACAAAAAAAAACAAATAAACAACTATGTTTATTTTTCCTTCATATCAATTTCCACATACCTGTTGCTGACTGAGAGTTGACATCTGCATCATGAAGCAGTAATAATTTCACAATATCTAAATAACCTCCACTGGAAGCTGCCATCAGAGGAGTAATATCTCCTTTATTCCCTCTATCTTCAACATTAGCATGCATAGCTAGTAGTACCTTTAATAAAAAAAAAAAAAACATACATACACAAATTGTTATTGCTTACTATTCATAGTACCTACAGACAAAATATTCAATCTGAGAAGATAACCTTTTGAGATAGGGATAAAAAATAAGTAAAAACAATCACCTTTTAAGAAAATCCAATTTTTACTAGTCAGGATTACAGGTCAGATCATATATTTTTACAACACCATTTGAAGGACAGAATCTCATGCATCTGAGGCTGGTCTCAAACTAAGCAGCCAAGAACAACTTTAATCCCACAACCCAAAGGCTATGGTTATAGGTATGCACCACCATTCCTAGCTATTACATGTTAATCTTTAAACAAAGATTTCACTAGCCATCCTATTACATATGTCTGCTCTTGTAAAAGAATTTGTGCTGTTTGAGATCATTCAGCAAGAGAAGAGTAAAAATGGTTTATTTCTCAATATTGCTCCATAGCGAAGAAAAAACATTAGAATAGGAGTAATCTGAATGGAGTAGAAATGAACTTCTACTTTCCTTTATGGTTATATTTTTTTATTTGTTTTTTGTGTTTTTTGGGGGTTTTTTTGAAGCAGGGACTCACTAAGTAGTTCAGCCCGTTCTTGAACTTGTTTGCTTTCCCCAGTCTTCTAAGTGCTAGAATTACAGGTGGGCACCACCACCTTAGCTGTGGGTTTAGTTTTGTTTTTAATTACATTTTATTAATTCTCTGTGTGTGAACAGGCATGCAAGGATCACAGTACATAGGTGTAAATCAAAGGACAACTTGTAGGAACTGGATCTCTCTCTTTTCACTATGTAGGCCAGAGTAATCAAAGTCAGGTCCTTGGCCTTGGCAGTAGGTTACCTTACCCATTGAGCCATCTCACCTGACCAATTATCTATTCTATTTTATTTTAAAAAATTATTTTTTGTGTATGGGTGTTTTGCCTGCCTGTATATCTGTACACTACATTCATGCATGGTGTCTGTAGAGGCCACAGGGCATTAGATCTTCTGAAACTGGAGTTACAGATGATTGTGAGCTGCCATGTGGGTGCTGAGTCCTCTTGAAGAGCAGCCAGTGCTCTTAACCAATGAGCTATCTCTCAAGCACCAGTTACACATGATTTCTTTTCTTTTCCTAGACAGGGCTTCTCTGTGTAGCCCTGGCTATCCTAGAACTCACTCTGTAAATCAGACTAACCTTGAACTCAGAGATCCACTTGCCTCTGTCTCCCAAATGCTGAAATTAAAAGTGTATCTACCACTGCCTGGCTTATATATTATTTTTAAAAGTGTAGAACAGTAAATAGTGTTAACCATGAAAACCTGAGGACCTGAGTTCCCAGAACTTGAGAGGCAGATACATGAGATCTCCAGAGCAAGCTGGCTAGCTAGAGAAACAAATTGGTGAACTTGTTTCATCAGGGTGAAAGACCCTATCTTAGTGAACAAAGTGGAGAGTGGTTAAGGAAGATGTACCTAACATCAACTTCTGGCCTACATATGCATGTCTACATAAATTCAAACAATACATACACATACAACATATGTACATAAAAATTCCAAAAACAGAAAAGCTTAAAATATGATTAAGTGATTCTTATTCAATAGAATTAGCTTTGAATACAAACAAATAAATTGTGTATTTGACTAAAAGAGAAAGGGAAGAGGGGGGTCTTTGGCCTCTAATTATAGTTTCTTTTACAAGTAATAAAAATAACTAAAATACTCAAGTCCCTCTGTAATCTTAAACACTAATGATTATTTTAGGGACTGGGATGTAGCTCAGCGGTAAAGCACTTACCTCACCTGCACAAGGACCTGGATTTGATGATCCTCAGCACTACTAAAATAAATAAGGATTATTTGTGCTTACTTGTGCCAGTTCATAATACCCTGCTGAACAAGCCAAACACAGCAGGCTTTCTCCTTCTTCTGTATGTTCATTTACACTTCTGCCTTCATCTAGCAATTTGCGAACAGCATTCACATCTCCATCTGAACAAGCTTCTGCTAGACTGCGACTAAAAATCAAACATTACCCAAAATTAACTGATGCAAAAAGATTCATGATCCTATAGTACAAAATTACATCAAATAGTTAGACCCATATAAAAAAAATTGGCATGAGTAGTTTATGTGTCAGGCTAGCCTTGAACTCAGAGATCCACCTGCCTCAGCTTCCCAAGTGCTGGGATTAAAGGCATGCACCACTGTGCCATTTTAGCAATTTAAGATTTTGAAAGTTTTATATAAGTTCAATTTGAAAGAAATACCTTATCCAAAATCACATTTAGACAATAGACTCATATATCAGCAGCAGTGGGCTCCTCAGCAAGGAAAACAGTAAGATCTTAGGGTAAATTATTAACTTTTTTAAAAAATTTTAAGTGTGTGTATGTGTGTACATGTGATCACCTCTGCCACAGCACAAGTACATGGAAGTCAAAGGACAACTCATATGACTTTATTTTCTCCCTCTAACATGTGGGTCCCAAGAACCAAACCCAGATTATTAGGCTTGGCAGTAAGACCTTCTACCACTTGAGCCATATTTTCTGGGCGGGAGCCATTAATTTCAAATTCCAAAACATCAGAAAAAAAAAAAAACACTTCTGGTATAAGTCTCATAGTAGAATTATTTTTATACAAGGGTCGGTATAAAATAATCATTATGGAGTTAGAGAGATGGCTCAGTGCTGCTCATGAGGAGGACCTGGGTTCAGTTCATAACCATCTGTAACTTCAATTACAAAAGACCTGACACTCTTCTGACCTCATAAGCTCCAGGCACACACATTATGCAAATATCACATGCAGCATGTATTCTCATCAAATATTTTTAAAAATAAGATTGTCATTATACATAAAATTAATGTTAGCTTGTTTTGTCTAGAGTTTTGTTTCTCAGCTTTTTCTTTCTTTTTTTCTTAATTGATTTTTATTTTATGTGAACTGGTGTTCTGCCTGCATGCCCAACCATGCAAGGGTGTCAGATTCTGGAACCACAGACAGCTGCTAACTGCCATATGGACGATGGGAAACAAAATAGTCAGGTTAGATTATCATACCCTTTAGAATGTGTAATTTATTTTGAAGTAGAAGCTAGGTTTTATTCAGTCTGGATTTCTTGTATACTGTAATACTGAATACCCACAAAAATGTTTAGTAGTGGATGCAAAGCTAGGAATAGTGGTTCACAGTTAACACCAGCATTCAAAGAGGCTGAGACAGGACCACTGAGAATTCAAGGGCTGCCTGAACTGCAGCTCGAGACCCTGTCAGTACCCAGCAGGGTGAGACATCTTTAATCTCAGCACTCATGAGGTAGTCGTAGTTCTCTGTGAGTTGAGTCTAGCTTGGTCTACTTAGCATATTCCAGGATATGTAAAACATTCTAGACTAGCCAGGGCTACATCCTGAGACTCTGTCTCAAATAACAAAACAAACATTTCCTGGTCCATGCAGTATTTTTGAAAAAAAGAAAGAGCACAGATATAATGAGCATACATACATGCAAACACTCATACACATAAAGCTAGGCAGGGTAGCACATGCCTTTAACCCCAACACTTGAAAGAAGCAGGCAGATCTCTGAGTTCGAGGCTAGCCTGGTCTACAGTGAGTTTCAGGACAGCCAGAGCTATGTAGAAAGACTGTCTCAAAAAAGATAAAAAATATTCATATAGTATGTACATATTCATATATCAACTTAAAATGTAACACTTTTCAAATACCCACTTGGCTCATGCTTTTCATTATTTAAAAAAAAATTTTTTCATTTTTTTTTAAACTTTTTTTTTTTTTTAATTAAACTTTATTTATTTATTTATTTATTTGCCTTGGTGTTTGCCTGGAACTGGAACTACAGACAGTTGTTAGCTGCCATGTGGGTGCTGGGAATCGAACCTGGGTCCTCTGGAAGAGCAGACGGTGCTCTTAGCCGCTGAGCCATCTCTCCAGCCCCCTCATTTTTTTTTTTAAACCAGGACAGGACACCAGATCTTATTACAAGTGGCTGTGAGCCACCATGTGGTTGCTGGGAATTGAACTCAGGACCTCAAGCAGTCAGTGCTCTTAACTTCTGAGCTATCTCTCCAGCCCGGCTCATGCTTTTCAAGAAAACATTTAATACTAGCAGAATACTGAATACATACGTGTCCACTTGTCCTGTGCTGTGTGTGTTCTCTGCTCTCATCCGTGTCAGAGCAGCTGCAGCTTCATCCAGTGCACAGCTAACTGAAGATGTCAGTCTCCGGAGTACTTCAGGATCTGCAAAAGCTTTACCATCAGCAGTTGACAATTTGCCAATTCCTTAGTCAATGAGGCAGTGCAGGGAAAAAAAGGCAAAAAAGTGTTGAAATAATATTTTAAGGACCATTACACATGCCAAAGAAACGACATAGACCCCATACATGAACATGACTGCAAATAAATAAGGTTGATGATTTCAGTTCTAGCACTAATGTCAAACCCATGGCATAACCACCCATATTTTAGTATTTCCTCTTTATAACATACATATTAACTTTTCCTACACCTAATTCTGAATTTGACTCAATATGATCTTGATTGTACCAATGAGTAACATTTCACTTGAAGAACTGTCCAACCAATAAACTACCTAGTACAGGACACTTGACCATTCTATTTTCAGTAGCACTGAAGGAGATGCCATGTAATTTATCATAATGAACAATCTAACATTTTCCCCCCTTTTGATCAAATATCCACCTAACATCTTCTGGGGTAATGTTTTAAATTTAGTCTGAAAAATACCATAAATAAAAAACCAAAATATGCAACATCCAATAAATTTATGTAATTTATAAATAGGTTCTATAATTTCATTTATATCTTTTTCCTAGTCATTTATAGCTGAAATTTAAAATTTTCTTCCTTTAATATGAAATGTTAAAAGGCTGTTAATGATCTTTCTGAATCTCTTGCAGTATAGTTTAAGGTTTTGGTTTTCATTACTATCATTACTATTTTGTTTGTATGTGCATGTATACATATGAGAGTATAGTGTATGTGTATGCAGCGTATGCACATGTGTGTTTAAGTGCGCATGCTTTTGTGTAGGCCAGAAGAGGATATCACATGTTTTGCACTAGTACTCTACCTTAGTCCTTCTAAATTCAGTCTCTCATACAACTAGTAGCTAGGCTGACAGGCAGCAAGCCCCATGGATCCCCTGTCTGCAAGCACCCCCTCAGCACTGGAATTGCAAGCCTGCCACACCTGATTTTTATGTGATTGTGAGATCCAAACTAATGTTCTCATACTTGCACAGTAGCATTCTTATCCATGGAGACATCTATCTAACACTAGACACACTCTCGTGTATTCACACACATACACACACACTTTTTTAAGATATGAACTTGCTATATAACCTAGGCTGGTGTTGAACTTCTGATCCTTTTGCCTTGAGCTTCTGGGTACTTAGATCATTTGTGCTTACCATACACCTGATTACTAATACTAGGAAGCTGAGTTAATTTATGTACTTTAAGATTTTTTTATTTTGGGGCTGGAGAGATGGCTCAGCAATTAGGAGCACTGACTGTTCTTCCGGAGGACCTGAGTTCGGTTCCCGGCATTCACATGGCAGCTAACAACTATCTATAATTCCAAGATCTGACACCCTTACACAGTTATACATGCAGGCAAAACACCAATTCACATAAAAGATAAAAATAAATATATTTTTTTAAAAAATCAACATTTTAACAGTCTTTATTCCCCTGGTTTTTGTATTGTCTAGGTTAGCCTCAAACATAATACTACCCCACCTCTCTCTCCCGCCCACTTCCTTCCCTCCCTCCCTTCCCCCCCCCCTCACTGCCCTAGAACTCAATATGTAGACTAGGCACACTGGCCTCAAACTCAGAATCCACCTGCCACTGCCTTCTGAGTGCTGGGATTAAAGGTGTGTGACACTATGCCTGGTTCAGGTACTATTTTAAAACAAAATATATGAGGAAATGAGATAGCTCAAAAGTAAAAGTACCTGCTGCCAAGCCTAATGACCTGAGTTTAACCTCAGTGACCCACAAGGTAATAGGAGAAAACTAACTCCTGAAAGTTATCCTTTCACCTCCAAAGCCAGGATGTGGCACAAGTATCCACATACATACATGTGCACAAATAAAACAGAAAAACAAACATAATAAAAGTTAGTTTTAAATAAACAATAAATTTATCTATTAGTTTCTCTAAAAAAAATTTTTTAAGAAAGGGCCAATATATAGCCAAGGCTGGCCTTCAATGCCTGATCCTTTTACCATAGCCTCCCAGGTACAGGTATGAGCCACCATCTATTGCACAAATTCTAGTTGGTACATAATGAAAACCCAGAGCCAGATATTGGGGGAAAGGAGGAATACCAGAGAGAGGAAACACATCACAGTCAACTTTCACCCAGCCAACTTCTCAGGTAAATGAGAACAGGGCAAATGCTATTTTCACAAGTCCTCAGCCTAACTGGTCACTTCTACAGAATGCTCAACTTCTGCCTTCTCCTGCCTTAAAGGCATGGGTCACCACTCACTCAGTCATCCCTAGTGATGGGATTAAAGGCATGAGTTACCGCTTTCTGACCTCCTGGCTTGACTGTGGGTGATTCTGACCTGTGATATTTCAGACTTATTTTATTACATATACAATATATTACCACACGTACATAGAGTCAAAAATTTTTTTCACTTTACAGTCCAGGGTGGCCACAGATTTGTAATAATCTTTCTACCTCAGCCTCCCAAGTGACAGAATTGTAAGCATGTACCACAATAGTTTGCTAGACTTCCTTCTTTTGTTTTTGTGGAAAAGGTCTTGCTATGGAGGCTAAACTGGTCTTGAATTTGAGGCACAGCTGACAGGATTATAGGCTTGTGCTACCACACCCTGCTCTAGATTTCTATATTTTAAAGATAAAAAGCTTTAATTGCAGTGCAATGGAAACTTGTATAGTAAGTAAATAATGAGCAGACTATTCCAGTTCCAGGATTTCTTACATCCTCACACAGATACAAGCAAGCCAAAAAAACCAAAACAAATAAAAACCCCAATAATTATAAAATTTAAAAAATAATAAATGAAAACAGTATAAATTATTTTGAGAAAACATGTGTTTGCTGTTTCTTTTTAAGTCTCTAACTTGTAACTATGATTCATGTGCTTCAGCTTGCCATACACATATGTATCACAACACCCACTGAGAAAGCACATTTATTGTATATTTGTATCAGTTTTTTGTGTTAAGGTATTTTAGTTTTATGTATGTTGAGAGACCCATGTGGGTGCTGGGAACTGAACTCAGGTTCTCTGGAATAACAGCCACTGCTGAGACACCTCTCTGTTTGTTTGAGACAAAGTTTCATACTGCAGCTCCAACTGGCTTGGATATCACTCTGTAGCCCAGACTGTCCAGCAAAAATACAGCCCCTAAAGAGGGCTAGTAGTATTATAGGTATGAGCTACTACATTATAGCTATTACAGATTTTCTTTGCTGGTATTTCAAAACCAGTAGTTTGGTATAGCCCAGTATATTTTAGTCTAAGTTTGTGCTCATTTAAAAATAAAAGTAGCTATTTATAATTAAGGTAATCATCAATTAAAATGAATAAATAAACAATACCAGAGTTCCCTGAGTCAGTTCAAATACAGTAAAAATTTTATAAACTATACCTAACTTCTGTTTTTTATGCACCTGATGTTTTCTTTGATAACAAAATATCTTTACTAACTTAAAAAAAATTAGTCACAACCTAGATGCCTCTCTACTGAAGAATGGATTAACAAACTGTGGTACATCTACACAATGGAGTACTACTCAGCAGTAAGAAAAAATGATATCCTAAAATTCACAGGCAAATGGATGGAATTGGAGAATATCCTCCTGAGCGAGGTATCACACCCAGAAAGATAAGCAGAGATGTACTCACTCATTAGTGGACTTTAAAACAAAAAGTAAAGCAAACACTTTCGTACATAATTTTGCCTTTGTTGCCTTGGCTTTTTACCACAGCAATAGTAAAATAATTAAGACAAATATTAAAAAAAAAAAAAAGAAAATCACTAAATCATGGGCCTTTTCCATTTTTTTTTCTTTTGTATCACTGGTAATTATTGTTGGACCATATTTTCCATTTTAAATAATAAGGTGAGGAATGAGAGGCAGCAAATGTTCAGTAATAAACTACTCTTTGCTGGAAAAAAAATTAGTCAAAAAAAAAAAAAAACCAAAAAATTAGTCATTGCATTCAACCAAGAATGCAATATGTATTTTTAAAATACAGAATGTGAACATTTTTAGGAAATAAAAAATGGATTTATAATCTATGATAAAACAACAGAGATTATAAATTTGGTCTGTCAAATATTCCTGAGATAATCTTGTATAACAACTTAGATCTATACTTTTTGTTGTCATTGTTGTGGGACAGGGTCTCTCCATGTAGATCATGGTCCTACAGAGATCCTCCTGCCTCTGCCTCCCAAGTGCTAGGATTAAAGGCATGTGCCATCACTTCTGCTGAGATCTACTTTTAAAGAGAAAATCAATAGAGTACCCGCTGCTTCTAGCAATGCTTCCAGTCTCGCTTGGGTTTCTGGATCCACTGTGCGTAAATCTGCTCCTTCTGCTGTACTTGATAAGAATATCTCTGACGTTTTAAGGACTGGGTTATCCAAATCTTCTTGGTCCAAAATAAATGATTCAACCTGTTTATGAATTAAAGATGGAATAATGATGAAGCTGATGCCAATATGACTATAATAATTATAATCTAAATTAGTATTATTTGAAATTTAAATGTAACCAGATAATTATATAAACATGAGCTATGAGGACAGAACTTTGAGGGTGCCTTCTCTGCTAATCTTCAAGCACAATGACAAGTATAACTCAGACACACTAATAAGTTTCTTAGAGGGTGCTATATCTTTGTGCTCCTAGCACAGAGCATAAAAATCTATATGTACATGTGTTTTTTATGAAGTATATGTGCATAACCTCTTAGGAAATTGTACACAGAACTAGATAGCAAAATAACAATCACACACAAACACATATAGCTAGGCCTCCTAGTGTACATCTGTAATCCTATCTGCTCAAGAAGCTGAGGTAAGAAAATCAAAGTACAAGGTTTACCTAGGCAACTTAGTTAAGACCCTTGTCCTATGTAAACAGAAAAAGGGCTGGTGGGGGTAATGGCTGAGAGTTCAAGTACTTGCTTCAAGCCTGGTGATCTGAGTTTGATCATGGGAACACACATTGTAGAAAGAAACAAATTCTGCAAGCTGGTCTCAGACCTCTATACTGAAACCCATATGTGCACACACATATACAAACACGGATAAACAAATAAATGTAAGGGGGGCTGGGTATGTACCTTATATTAGAACATGTGCCTAACACTCAAAACTCTAGGTTTAGGGGCTGGAGAGATGGCTCAGCAGTTAAGAGCACCGTCTGCTCTTCCAGAGGACCCGGGTTCAATTCCCAGCACCCACATGGCAGCTAACAACTGTCTGTAGTTCCAGTTCCAGGCAAACACCAAGGCAAATAAATAAATAAATAATAAATAAATAAAGTTTTTTTTAAAAAAAAAAAAACAAACAAACTCTAGGTTTAATCTCCAATACTGAAAAATAGATAATAGCATTGCTAAGTCATTAGTTGCCCTCTTTTCTAAATAATTTATTCTGACTCTTAAAAAATGAGAGTCAGGGGCTGGAGAGAGGGAATGGTTGGGAGCGCTAGCTGTTCTTCTGGAGGATCTGAGTTCGACTCCCAGCATCCACATGGCAGCTGATTGCTGTCTGTAATTCCAAGATCTGACACCCTTACACAATTATGCATGCAGATAAAACACCAATTCACATAAAATGGAAATAAATATTTTTTAAAAATGAGTCAGATTTAACCCAATGCTGGGTGTGATGGTGCATGCCTTAAGAATATATCATATCTAGCAGGCATTTGATGCATATTTTGCTGAAATAAATAAACAGTATGAACAAAAGTCAACTAAAAAATATATATGGAACCCTCCAATTTTAAATCAAGTTAATTCAAATTGAATTTTAAAAATTAAGGTGTACAGCTTTTTTGGAATGTATTAAGATTTATTTGTATATGTATGTGACTGTGGGTATGTTAACATAAACACAGGTGACCTCAGAAGAAGCCATTAGATCCTTAGAACTAGAATCGTAAGTGGTTTTGAGGTGCCAGACATGAATGGCTGGGCATTGAGCTCAGGTCCCTTGCAAAAGCAGTATAACACAATCTTAGCCACTGAGCCATCATCTAGCCCACAATCAATATTAATATTTAGGTCTATTTTATTTTTTTCTATTTACTATTCTGTCTCCCATCTCACAAAGGTATAAATCATACTAATATGGTTTAAGACTAATGGTAAAATAATAATAATAAAAAAAAGACAACTTTTAACAACCTGTACCTATGTATCCAGTTCTTACTTTATCTACTTAGCCTAAAAATAGATGGGTTTTTTGCCTGGTGGTGGTAGCAGTAGTAATAGTAGTAGTAGTAGTAGTAGTAGTAGTAGTAGTAGTAGTGCAAGCCTTTAATCCTAGCTCTAGGCAGGCAGAGGCAGGTGGATCTCTATCAGTTCAAGGTCAGCCTGGTCTACAGAGTGAGTTCCAGGATAGTCAGAGTTGTTAAACAAAGAAACCCTGTCTTGGCAGGGGAAAAAAAGAGAATATTCTAGGATGAAAATGTAGAATGTAGTTTAATGGAAGAACACTTACTTAGCACGCTCAAGCCCCTAGCCCTAGGTTCAAACCCAGTATTGACCCCCCACCAACACACACACACACAATAAAGACTTATAAAACATATGCTTTTGGTAGTCAGTTACAAAGCCTTTACAAACAAGGTGTGGTGGCACACCTGTTATCTCAGCACCTGGAAGGTAAAAGCAGAAGTTCAAGGACAGCCTTGAATACACAGTAAATTTGACAGCAAACCTGGATTACCCTGTCTCACCACACTGGGGAGATTAGGACGATGCAGTAGGTAAAGATGCTTGCCATACAAACCTGGTGTCCCGAGTTCAAACCCTAAAACTCATGCAGCAGGAGAAAAAAACAAAACAAAACAAAACAAAAAAAAAACCTTCCTACACTTTGTCCTCTGACCTACACCCAAAAACACAAACTCAAAAATCTCATCACTCAAGAGACTGAGGTAGGAAGATCCTGAGGGTTGAAGTTAGGCAGCTATACACCACAACCTAGTCTTAAAAAAACTGAGTTATAGCATGGTGCATACCTTTCAGTTACTTAGGATGCTGATGTAGAATGAATGATCTACAAGTTGAAAACTAGCCTGGGCAAAGCTAGCTAACAAAAATCCATCACAAAAAAAAATTTTAAATAAATAAACAGTAGCTATAAACATAAGCTTATCATATCACCTCTCAGCCTACTTGCTAAGATCAAGTACATAACTGGGCATGGTGGCACATGCTTTTAATCCCAGTACTACAGAGGTAGGCAGATCTCTAGTTCAAAGGCCAGCCTGGATACATACTGAGTTCTAGGACAGATGGGACTATATAGAGACCCTGTCTAACTCCCCCTACACACACAAAGTATATAAATAGATTTTAAAATCCAAAGGTCTGAATCAGGTCAAATTCTAACTCTTGCTGGGTGTAGGAGTGCACATCTATATCCTAGTCAGGAGCTAAGAAAGGAGATGTCAAGTTCAAAGCTAGCCTGGGCTGTGGTATAGAAAGCCTGCCTCAGGCTGGAGAGATGGCTCAGTGGTTAAGAGCACTGACTGTTCTTCCAGAGGACCTAAGCTGGATTCCCAGCATTCACTGGCAGCTAACAACTGTCTGTAATTCCAAGATCAGACACCCTTATACATGCAGGCAAAACACCAATTCACATAAAATAAAAAAAAAAAATAAAAATAAATTTAAAAAAAGAAAGCCTGCCTCAAAATTGAAGAAAAAGGAAAGAAAAATCTAGCACTATCATTAACTGAATATAATTCTGTGTGTTATATATAGTGTTTATTTCCTCATATGCAAATTAAGAACCACATAATTTTCCTTATATGGTATCTACAAGGTTTATTTTTATAATACACAAGGAAGCACTTTAGTACAGTGGACAGCAGCCCTCAACTTATCATAGTTATAACTATGATTCTGGAAGCCAAAGCAGCAAAAGCATATATTCCATGGCATACAATAGCTTGATGTTCAGAACTACAGAAAACTTAGTATGGCTCAAATATAAAAAGCAAATGGAGGTCAGTAAGGATTTAGTCTGGAAAGATAACAAAAGCAAAGTCCTAAATAATTTTGTATGCTATGAAAAATGTTTTTTTTTTTTTTTTTTTCCTCTTTTTGGAAATAGTCAAGAGCTCAGGCTAGCAGCAATCCTATTACCCCAGGCTCCAGTTCCAGGACTACAAGTGTAAGTCACCAAGCTGGTGGAAATGAGTAACATTTTGGTAAACAAGAATTTACTCTGATGGCAAGGTAAAGATCTGGAGAGACAGATTTGAGGCAGACAGACAGCTATACTATAGGTGAAAGATAGTTTAATTTACAAGAGAACACATTGAGAAGTAGCAGCAGTGTGAGCTATATAAAGTCTCTGACTTAGTTAGGGTAATGCTACTTACAAAGATGAAGCTGAATAGTTCAGTGCTAGAGCACTTGCCTAGGATGATACCCAAAGCCATTGATTTAATGTGCTGCACTAAACAATTATACACAAGTGGAGGAAGAAAATAATCACTTCAGTTTTAGAACTGGGAAGCCTGAGATATTTACAGCAAACAAGCAATAGATATTTGAAAGATCTCTTAAAAGAATCTGGGAATGGTAGCACACAGCTGTAATCCCAGCACACGGAATGTTGAGATATGAGAGTGAGACTAGCCTGGGATACACAGCACCAAGCCAGCCAAGGGCTTCACAGAAAAAAAAAAAAAAAAAAAAAATTAAATAGGTTAAATAAGTAGGCTGCTCATTTATGTAGCTCAGTGTTAAAAGGTGGTCATGTCAATGCTACATCAAAAACACTAATCAGGAGGCCAAGAATATCCAGTAACACCTCCCAGAAAAAAAATTACTTAAGAGAAAGGGAAGAGGGAAGCTACATGGATACCTTAAAGAAGAATGTTCTTATCAGAGGGGCCTGAAAATGGCAAAGGGCTAGAAGTAGAATGTGCTGTCATCGTATATAGGACATTAGGCCTGGAAGTGCCTCCGTAGACAAAAGTACTAACTGTACTTGGCCATGAAAGTGTCAATTGGGGTCCAATTCCCTGAACCCAAGTGAAAAGCCAGACATGAGATAGAAGGCAGAGACACAAGAATTACCCAGAGGCTCATAGGACCGAGAGCCTGCAGGACACAGTGCAACAGCAGAAACAACAGACCCTGCCATGACAAGGTAGAAAGTGAGAGCTCACTCCCAAAAGTTTTCCTCTAACCTCCATAAACATGCTATGGCATGCTCCTGCACATATACACACACAATAAGAGTTTATAAGATAAAGTTGTTGAATCTTTGCTAAAATATCAGCACAAAACACAAAACAACAATCCATGATAACTGAGTAGGAATGCTTTTATTTTAAATTATTACCCTTGTAAGCCCACCTCTTTTTTTTATTGACTTATTTACTTATTTTGTTTATGAGTGCTCTATCTGCCTATACTGCTGCACATCAGATCTCAATATAGATGACTGTGAGCCACCATGTGGGTGCTGGGAATTAAACTCAGGACCTCTAGATGAGCAGTCCATGCTCTTAACCACTAAGCCATCTCTCCAGTCCATAGGTCCACCTCTTAAGAGCTATCCATGGCCTCAAGTAATGACTCAAACACTACCCTTACAGAGATCATTCAATTAATGTACAACAAGATATACACTGAATTTGGTATCTTGGATTGTCACAGAGTCATAATAAAATTCAATATAAAGAGGTAATTAAAGTGCAACATTCCTGGGACAAACAATATAATTCATTAATATTGAAAGGATTTTAAAAGGGAATGTAAAAGTTTTCTCATTCCTTGAAATGTTCCTATTACTGAACAACAACAAAAACCCAGTATCTCTAAGAGCAGGAAATATTTTTTTCATCATCTTAAGCCTAACATTAACCAACTACTCAAAAATACTAATCAGGCAAGGCCTGGTGGGGTAATCCTATAATCCCAATTATCTAAGAGGTTGAGGTTCAAAGCCAGCCTGGGCTAATTTACTAAAACTCTTGTCTCAAAAAATAGGAAAGAGGGCTGGAATTCTTAGTACTATGAAGAAAAAGATAAAAAACTGGGAGTCAGTATCGGTGCTCATGCCTATAATCCCAACACTTAGGAAGCTGAAACAGTATTGCTATAAATTCCAGGACAGCTTTGGGCTACACACAGTAAATTATAAGACAGCCTGAATAATACTACAGTATGAAATTATCTTTTTTTAAAAAAATAAAAAATACCGGGGATATAGCTCAGCCACAGAGCACTCTCCTGGGACGTCCAAAATCCTAGGTTTCAGTCCCTAGCATGAATGGAAAAATAAATAAATAGATATGTTCAACCAACCAAAATTCATTTTAATTAAAAATATTTTTGCTATTGTGTGTGTTGTGTCCCATAGTATGCATGTGCATGTTAGACACACTTGTGAGAATCAGGTCTCTCCTACTATACAAGTTCTAGGGACTGAACTCAAGTTAGACAGCAAGCATTTTACCCCAATTCTTAAATAAGTTATCAAAAACTAAAACTTTGAAAGACTTTTTTCTGTTTTCTTATTGCAGAAACAGATCCTTGGCCTTGCATAGGATATGAGAATACCAATAAGCTACAATCACCAATTTTTGTTTTGTTTTAGCTTGAGACAGAGTCTTGTGTAATTATGTAGCTAAGAACAACCTTGAATTTCTGATTCTCCTGCCTCAACCCCCAAGTACTAAGATTATAGGTGTACATCACCAAGTCTAGTTTATGTGGCGATCAAACCTAGGGATCCATCCACACTAGGTAAGCACTCTACCAAATGAGTTATAGCCTCAGCTGCTTAGGAAGAAAGTAAAGAGGTGGAGGCCAGAGGACAATCTTAGATGCCTTTCATGCTCAGGCATCATGCACCTTGGTTTTTTTTGTTTTGTTTTTGTTTTCGTTTTTGGTTTTTTTTTTTTTTTTTGAGAATAGGTCTCTCACTGAGGCCTGGAAATAATAGCCAATTAAGGCTAGGCTGGGCTAGGCTGGCTAGCTGGCAGCCAGCAAGCTCCAGGGGATTTACTTGTCTTGGCCTCCCCAGGGTGGAATTACACACACACGGCCACTTCTGGCTTTTTACTTTTTACATGAATATTGGAGGTCTAACTTAGAGCACCATGCTTGCCTAGCAAGCACTTTATCTACTAAGCTATCTCCCCAGCCACCCCTGTCCTTTGATTCGTTAATATATATAGGTCAGGTTGGCCTGGGCACTCCATGATCCTCTTGTCTTAGCTTATCTGTATTCTAAGACACAGGCAGGGACCTTTAGAATTCTTTCATTTTTATTTTTCTTTCTTTTGAGATAGGGTCCATTGTAGACCCTGCTGTCTTCTAACCCTTAACTCAGTATGCACTGAGGACAACCTTTAACTTCTGATCCTTCTGCCTCTACCTCCAAAGTACTGGAATTATAGCCTTGTACCACCAAGCTTGCTTTTATGCTGAGCTGGGATAAAACCCATATTTTCCCATTATACTAAGCAAGCACTCTACCAACTGAACTACACTGCCAGCCTGCAACTATGCAATTTTATTATGAAAGATGAGTTCATGAAGAAGGTCCACCTACTAAACAGCTTCTTCTGTAAAAAATGAGTAAATAGTAGGACTAGAGAGATGACTTAGTGGTTAAGAGCATATACTACCCTTGTAGAGGATCATAGTTTATTCCTAGTGCCCACTTCAGAAACATCTCCACCTCAGAAGCACCTCTAACTTCAGCTCAAACAGAATTTGATGACTCTGGCCTCCACTGAATCAAGCACACACATGCAGACTCCACACACAACTTCACACAGACACATAATTAAAATTATAAATATCTTGCAAAAAGCCAAAGAATAAATAAGCAATGCCAAAAGATCAGTAACAGAATTCCAAGTCACACAGTAACATTAAATACCTATATCTTCTGTCATGCAGATGTACATGCAGATAGAGCACTCATATACATAAAATATATAAAATATAAAAATAATTTTTTAAAAAAGAATTTCACTTCTGGTCATATATCCAAAGAATGGAGCACAGAATCTGTAAGAGTTATTTGTCCACCTATGTTCACAGCATAATGATTCACAATTAATCATCAAAAGCTGGGCATGGTGGCACATTGCTATAATTCCATTCCCAAAGGCTGAAGGAGGATAATCAAGAGTTCAAAGCCAGGCTAGTCCTGGTGACTTTAATCCCAGCACTTAGGAAGCAGGAGGATCTCTGCATTTGAAGCCAGCCTGGTTTGCATATGGAATTCCAGGACAGCTAGGACTGAATAGAGATCCTGGTTTGTTTGTTTTTTAAAGAGTTCAAAGCCAGCACAGCCTACAAAGCAAGACCTGTGCTTCCTCCAAGACTAGAGAGCTGTGCTTCCTCCAAGACTAGAGAGCTGGATGATTGTACACATCTGTAGCTCCAGTGGGAGAAGCAAGAGTTCAAGGTCATCCTAAACTACATAGCAGGTTTGGAGTCAGCTTGGGCTATGTAAGACCCTAAATGTATACAACAGAAAAAAATTAAGGAACTAAAGGAAAAAGAAAAAGAATAGACACCTGTACTTCCAGTATTTAGGGATTAAAGGCACAATGATCCTGAATTCCAGGCCAACCTGTAATGTGTATGTGTCACTGTCTCAAGAAAGGGGAGATGGGACAACAAAGATGGCTATGCAGGTAAAAGCACTGCCACAAACAACAGTCCAGATCTCCAAGTGGAAGGAGGACCACTTCCAAAAGTTGTCCTCTGACCTCCACATTCAGGCAATGGGTCATCCATTTCCTTCCTCACCCGATCTCTGCCTCCCTCCCTCCCTCCCTTCCTCCTTCCCTCGGCTTTCTCACACACAATTTTTTAAAGGAACATTAAAAAATGAAAAAGGAAGTTTATTACTTGTCCTTTATTAAATTTATGAACTACAAATGTTTAAATATGCTTTTTAAAAAAATAAAACAGAACTCATACTTCATTTCACAATGTCTTTTTCCACGCACACTAACCAATTCTACATTGCTCTAAATTCATAACTCATATAATCACAATCAACATATTAATTTATATGCTGTCTTACTGCTTTACAGAATGATACTGTCCAATATTGATACTCTTGAAGTATATAACAGTTACAGTAATAGCCACAGCTTCTTCATTTAACATTTCTAATAACTTCAAAATTTACACATTAGAATACAAAGTTATATTTTCTATTTTATCACTGGTAATAAAATACCTTCTGCCTTGAACACACTGAAAGTCCTCATAACAATTTTTTATGTTTACTTTCATAAAAACTAGGTAAACTTTTTGAAAATATTTAATGTAAAATTTCTTTTAACTGATAAACTTACTTTAGAAAATTTAAAACATTTCTGACTAGTTTACTTTTCAGTACCTTCTTTCTATTTCTCTCTTGTTCAGGCTATGTGTAAGTGTAAGCACTGAGATGCTATTAAAAGCAGTGAGTCACCTTGTTTACCTAAAGTTTGAATACAGAGAATTCATGACAAAATTGCCATCCCTGACAAAAGTGGTTCTCAAGCAAGAATGATTTTGTTCTCAAGAGGCATCATATGAATGTCTGAAGAATTTGGGTCTATCTCAACTATATGGTTTCTACTGGCATCTAGTGGATAGATACAGATGCTGTTAATGCATGGGAGAATCCTCACAACAAAGAATTAACCTGGTCCAAAATGTCAGTATGCACTGAAAAGTCCTGTTCTGTATTATATAACAAATAACTATAAAGAAAGTTAACTAGCTCTCTTGCCAATAGGGAAAAAACAAACTTTATGTGGTCTGTGCCTTTGATTTAACTACTACTGACCTATCTATCCAGCTTGTTCTTTTGAATCTAAAAGTAACTCTTGAAGGAAAAAAAAAAATCCCTACAAAGAAAGTTTCTGCTATAATTTTCAGGTCCATATTAAGTATTTTTGTCTTTTACATAATGGTAAGTATGGCATATACTTTAAAAACTATCAATATGAAATACATTTATTAAAAGCAAAAGATTATTGGCTACCTTAAAGAATGTGAGTTGAAGGGCTAGCTGAGGTGAGGACTTCTACATTGTTATCTTTTCTAACTAGGTTGCTAAATTGTTCTTCATGAGCCTGTTTAGCTTTGTAATAATTTTAACCTTTTTTTTCTCCTTTAATGGAGACTGAACCCAGAGATATATGTGCATAAGGCTAGAGTTCTACCTCATAATTTTGTAGTAATTTCCCCCACTCCCCTCCTCCATACCTCGTACCCCCCCAGGGTTGCTCTATATAGCCCTGGCTGATCTGAAACTTAGTTCAATCTACATACATAGTATATATATATATAGTATGTAGATTTGAACTAAGAAATTGGTCTGCCTGGGATTAAATGTATGTGTGTATAGCACCACACTCAGCATTTTTATAATTTTAAAAGATGTCATGTATTATTTAAATATAGTATATGCATACTCTCATGATAGATAACTTAAAAATCAACCTAAAAAAGTCCTTTCTTTGGGAATTTTTTCTTTCAACCTGTTAAAAGGGGAAGGGGAAGAGATGTCACTCTAAAATTCACATTCAAAAACTAGTTTGTAACTGGGCATAAGTAGTGATGCATGCCTCTGATTCCAGCACTAGAGAGGCAGAGGTAGAGGGGTCTCGTGCATTTGAGGCCAGCTCACTTAGTGAGTTCCAAGACAGCCAGAGCTACATAGTGAGATCCTGTCTCAAAATAACTAAAATGGCTTGTGAGGTGGAAAGATGGTTCTGTGGTTAGGAAGATTTGATTGCTCTTCCAGAGGATCTAGGTTCAATTTCTAGAATCCATATGGTGGTTCACAGCTGTCCATAACTTCAGTCCCAAGGAGATCCAATACTGACCTCTGTGGGCACTGCACACAGTTACATACAAACAAAACACTAATGTACATAAAATATTTAAAAAAAAAAAAAAAAACTGGTCTGTGGACTGGAAAGATGGCTCGGTGGTTACAAGCATGGATTGTTCTACAAGAGGACCCTGGTTCAATTCCCAGCACCCACATGGCAGCTCACAACTGTCTGGAGCTCCAAGATCTGATACCCTCACTCAGACATACATACAGGCAAAACACCAATGTACATAAATAAGAATAAATAAATTATTTTTTTAAAAAAGTGGTTTGTAAGGAGAGATGGCTTAGTGGTTAAGAACATGGACTACTCTTACAGAGGACTTAAATTCAGATCCCAGCACCTACATTGGGCTGCTTACAACTGCTTTCTAGTTCTAGGGATTCCAACAGAACCACCCATATAGCATACAAACACACATATACGTAAAAATAAAAATAAACCTTTAAAAAAATAATTTAAACT
>PVIH01002853.1:50599-176184 GCA_004025045.1 Sigmodon hispidus
GTCACGCGGGGCTAGCTGGCTCGCAGCCCCCAAGCTGCGTTGACCCGCGCAGGCCTAGGCGGTTGTGAAGGCCCGCCTTCCTACTCCTCCCGAGATGACTTCCGGTCTCCTCCTCTGTCTATTGGCCAGCGTCCGCGACTAGCGTCTCACGACCTTAGAGTGGATTAGCCGGCCTTGCGGTCACTCATAACGAACCCCAGCAACGGGGAACTCAATTGGTGCCGGAGAGTGTCGCTCACACTGTCACGGGACGTCGCGTGGTACAATTGGCCTGTGGGGAGACTGTTCATCCCGCCCCCAATCTGAGGTGACGGGAAAGGGCTGGGGAATTTCCACTTGTCACTAAAAAGGAGGGCTGAAGTGAAAGCACGCAAGAATGAACAGAACATGAAGTAAGCCTAACCCTTCGCTTGGAGAGTCTTGCGCGTCCAAGATGCAAGAGGCGCCGAGGTAACAAAGTAGCTCCCACCTGTCGCTCTCCCACGGGCGCCGCGGCTATGGCCGGAAGTAGCTGCACGGGGATTGGCGGAAAGAGGCAGTCAGTCTCCGCCAAGCCCCGTCTTCCTGCCACTTCCTGGTTGGAGGATCGCGACGTCAGTCACCCCGCAGGCTCCACCCCCGGGACAGGTGAGCCTACTTAACCCGTTTGCCTCCGGCTGTTTTTGGGGGCGGGCGGGGGCAGTCGGGGACGGGGAGAGGCTGCGCGGCTTGGCGCCTCCCTCCTGTGCGAGCCGAACCCGGTGCGCCGAGGTTAAGCAACCCACGAGCCGCCCCGAGGCTCCCGGGCCCGCCCGCGCGTCAGGTGGTGGACAGGCTCTACAGCCTTCGGGCCCGATGGGCCGGCGGGGCCGCGGGCTGGACAGCGCCGTCCCTCAGTCCCGGGAAGATGGAACTCAAGGCTGGACGCGGACGAGAGGGCGTGCTCGCGGGCTATTTCTGGTCCGGTGCCGCCACTTAGTTGTTGGGTGACTTCGGCGGGTTTGATGTTACTCTCTGTAAAATGGGAACGTGAGCACCTTCCCCAGTGGGTGGTTATAAATTTAAAGTCGATAGCACACACAGCTTAGCACAGTGACCATCTTACGGGGAAGACTCGTGTTTCTTAGTTAATCGTCCCACTTTCTTCAGGAGTTTGCTGCCCGTCCTGGGTTTTGCCAGCTAAACCAATTCTAACAAAATTTCTGAGGTCACCTGTCTCTAATTCTTCCTCTTCCTCCCCCCCCCCTTAGCAATAAAAATGGTTAAAAGTGTTTCGGTTCCTCACTAATTCATGATTAAAAATCACAAAGGAATTTGGTGATTTTGATGATGTCCTTTTGTACACATTAGCTAAAAACAAAAAGATTTGCCATTTTCTCCTTAGAGTTCTTATAAAGAATTGTATCGGGGCTGGAGAGATGGCTCAGAGGTTAAGAGCACTGACTCTTCTTCCAGAGGACCTGAGTTCAATCCCCGGCAACCACATGGTGGCTCGAAACCATCTATAATGACATCTGGTGCCCTCTTCTGTGTACTCTATACATAATAAATAAATAAATAAAATAAAAAAAAAGAATTGTATCTATCGTGATTGTGCACTATTCGACATTTCACTTCCATTAAATTGGATTTTGAAAATTCTATATAAAGAATATAAATGGGCTGGAGAAATGGTTTGTGCCGTTTAAAAGACAAGCTCACCAAAACATCAAAAATACAGTGATCAGGCATGTTGGAAATACCAACACTTGGTTGTGCCAAGCATTTATTATTATTTTTAAAATTTCTTAGACTTGGTAATTGCTCATTTTGACATTTTATATGCCAAGGATGATAGTATTTCCTATGATAACATACTAAGTAAATGTTCTTCTAAATAGTAAATTGTTGAAAATAGGAGAAATCTTATTTTATATAACTTTTTATGTAAACAACATATACAGGTTTTGTTGTTGGGTTCTTTGTTTTGGTTTGGTTTTTCAAGTTTCTCTGTTTAGCCTTGGCTCTCTTAGAACTCGATCTGTAGACCAGGCTAACCTGGAACAGACAGAGACTCACCTGCTTCTGCTTCCCAAGTGCTTGGCTTTATATATATATATATATATATATATATATATATATATATATATATATATATATATATATAAAGTTTTATAGCTTTAATTAGCCTGAATCCGTCAATGTTTTCAAGGCATGTGTGACTAGCTCACAATTCAAACTAAGCAACTAAGCAGAAAAGAAGAAAAAAAAAAGAAAGCACTGCCCAACCCTCTTCAAAGCAGGATTATCCAGAATTGGTTTGAATACATCCTTAGGCAAAAACAGATATTGACTGTTACAACATTACAAAGAAACTACTTGTCATTGCTACTACTGGTACAAAAATAATTTCTGATGCAACTCAGTGGATAAATACATTAAAGTATTTAAATAAATGAGTGATTCTGAAAGAGAGGAAACTTAAAACTATGTATTTTCATTTCCTCTATCCATTTAAAAACTATATACTTCTATATTTAATGCCTAGCAACTGACCCTGAGAGCATGGCCAATATGATTGAGCAATAATCATTTTTTCCCCTAAACCATTACGTGAAACACTTGTCAGAAGTTTATCATTATGAAACTAAGTTTCCTAGACTTTGGTGACTGCTGTGTAATTCAGAACAATTGACTATTCCATATAACTACAGCTCTGTACTTATATATATATTTTAATTTTCTTATGTGTATAAGTGCCTGCATGTCAGGGGCAGCTCGTGAGTTGCTTAACCCCGGCACCCCGGGTTTGGCTTGCACAGTCTATGAACTGAATGTGTGCTTGGGGCCCACAGAGGCCAGAAGAGTGTGTCAGATCCCTTTGAGCTAGAATTACAGATGGTTGTGAGCTGTCATATGGGTGTTAGGGATCAGACCCCCGTTCTTCTGCAAGAACAACCAGTGCTCTTAACCACCAAGCTATCCATCCCTTCAGGCCTCTTTTATTTTTTCAAATGTTTTTATCCTTTTTATAGTGTGTGTGTGTGTGTGTGTGTGTGTGTGTGTGTGTGTTCCACAGTGCTGATGTGGAAGTCAGAAGAACAACTTGATGGAATAGGTTTTCGTATTTCGTCTTTACATAGTTTCCAGGAACCTAACTCAGGTTTCCAGACTTGTATGGCAAACATACTTACTCAGTGAGCCATCTCATCTGCTTCTGATTTTTATTTTATTAAAAAAAGTTCTCATATAGCCCAAGCTGACTTCAAATTTTCAACATAGAGGAGATTGTCCTTGAACTTCTGATCTTCTCTTTTCTACCTCCTGTGCCTGGCTGAATTTTATGGTTTTTTGGTTTGGTTTGGTTGCTCGTTTTTATTATTTAGCTCTGACTGGCCTGGAACTCCCTATGTATACTATACATATAGGCAAGTTATCATGCACATCAAGTAAAAGATTCCAAAATTTTTTAGGCCAGGCATGGTGTTAGGTGTCTTTAATCTCAGAACTTGGATGACAGAGGCAGGCAGATCTTTTATGAGTTGGAGGCCAGGCAAGAGCTCTATAGTGAAATTCTGTCTCGATACTGAGAGTGAGAGAGAGAAAAAACAAAAGAATGAGAATGTTTCTGCTGTTCTTGCAGAGGATCTGAGTTGGTTCTTGGTACCCATATCATGCAGCCCACTACCATCTGTAACTCTGCCTCTAGGGGATCCAACACCTTTCTCTCTAGCCCTCTTGGACACCTGCATACAAACTGATATACATGCAAGTAAAAATCAAACTTAGAAGGAGAGGGTGTCATAGTTTGAATTAGTACGGCCCACTCATGTGTTTGGTCCATAGAGAGTGGCACTATTAGGAGGTTTGGCCTTATTGGAGGAAGTGTGTCACTGTTAGGGCTGGCTTTGAGGTCTCATACGCTCAAGGTACAGCCAGTGTGGCACACAGTCTACTGCTGCTCCCTGTGGATCAAGATATAGAACTCTCAGCTTCTTCTCAGCACCATGTCTACCTTCATGCCACCTGGACTAAACCCCTGAACTGTAAACTAGCCCCAATAAATGGTTTTCTTTATAAGAGTTGCTGTGATGGTGTGTTATATTTAGTTTTCGGCCTGGACTTTCCAGTCTAGACCAGAGGTTTGAACCCACTCTCAGCCCCACTGCTGCTTAGGCCCAAATAATTACACAAATGCTTATATTATTTTAATGCTGATCAGCCTAGGGCCCAGGCATATGACTTGCTAGCTCCTTCATCTGAACTCAACCCATGTTGTTCAACCCTGCGGCTCAGTACCTTTTCTCAGAGCAGCATTTCAACTTCTTTCCTCTACATCTCCTGGAATCAAGCATTTGTGTTGCTCTGAGATGTTACCAGGGTTTTCTTAGCCTGGTAGCCCCACCCACACTTCCTGTCTGCCTTTGGCCAATCAGCTTTTTATTAAACCCATAGGCAGGACAAATATTTACATTACCAGCATAATCCCACTACAATGGTGTCTCTTCACAGCAATAGAAATCCAGACTAAAAAGGAGGAATGGAGAGATGGCTCAGTGGTCAGAAGTATGTATTCCTTTCACAGAGGACTGGGGTTCAGTTCCTAACACCATGTTGAGTACCTCACAGCTTTCTGTAACTCAGGCTTCAAGGGGTCTGATACCTATTTTCAGCCTCTGCATGCAGTGCATTCAGATGCACATACCCATATGCAGATACACACATAATTAAAAATAAAATGTTTTCTTCAAAAAAGCCAACTGTGTGTGTGTATAACCCTAGACTAGGGTAGGAGTAGGAGGGTAAAGGTCAGCCTAAGATTGACAGAGCCTGGGGGGCTTGCTTGCCAGCCAATCTAGTTAAAATGCAAACTCCACATAAACTAGACACACACATATTACATTCAAAAAGGTGGATGGTACCTGAGGAATGACAAACCCAAGGTTGACCTCTGACCTCTACATACATGTACTCACACAACATGTATATAGGCATGTGTTGTACACACTTGTGCTCTCAAAACCTAATGAAAGGCCCAAGATGGCTCAGCAGGTGAAGACACTTGCCATCAAGACTGATGACCTGAGTGATTCCAGCAGCTCACACGGTAGAGGGAGAGAATTGACTCTCACCAGCTGCCCTCTGACCTCACACACCACACACTCACCATGCTATGCTTGTGCCCACACACAGATGCACGGGCACACAGACTTTCCTTCTTTCCTTCCTTCCTTCTTTCTAGTGTGTGGGTGTGTGTGTGAGTACCTCACAGCTTTCTGTAGGTCAACCAGAGGTCAACCAGGTGCATCAAGAGGTAAGGCAAACCTAGCAAGCAAGTTCAAGACTAACCTAGGATGAAAAAAACAAAAAAGAAACAGATGAGTTAACAAAGCAGCTTGTGGTGGGACATGATTTTCATAGCCAAACTGGCTTTTGCTGGATAAACACTTTCTTGAAGAGGGAGCCACTAGATAGTAACCCAACACAAGAGCTCACTCATTTCACAGGCTACTGTGGCCTAACACTTAGTCAGTTGGCACCTTTGAGTCAGAAACACTCCTGGGAATCTTCTAGGTTTCATAATCTATAACTTTTTTAAAAAACTTACTTTATTTTTGAGACAGGATCTTGCTGTGTGGCCCCAGCTGCAGACTGGCCTCTCTTGAACTCAATATTTAAGGAGGTTTGAATTTGTTTTCTTTTTCTTTTTTGAGACAGGGCCTCTCTATGTATTCTTAACTGGCCTGGAACTCACTATGTAGACCAAGCTTCCTTAAATTCACAGATCTACCTGCCTCTGCATCCCAAGTGCTGACATAAGGGCATAGGCCATACCTGGCTGTTATTTTTGAAACAGGGTCTCATATACCCTGGATTGGCTTCCTGCCTCCACTTTCCACGTACCGATAATACTGATGTTCACAATTACACACAGCTCAGACCTCTGTTACTGTGGTTGTATGTATGGTATGAGAGGGCACTCTGTGGTAAATGCTTTCCCTCTCTGAGCCATCTCGCCTTCTCTTACATTTCCCTCTTTGATACAGTCAGTAGTAGCCAGAAGACTACTCTGTCAGTACAGTATAGGCGGATACTGTGTCAGTATCTCCTGGGAAAATCTTTAAGATAACATACAGGATCTTATTGTCACATTGTTTTCTGTGAGACTTAGAAACACCAAAGTGGGGAAGGAGCAGGCCCAGGACTCCAAATTGAGGAGCAATTTTAACGTACAGGTGAGGCCTGAGTCATTCTCAGGCTGATCTCCGAAACTCTTCTGGAGTGTTTGAACTTAAGTCAGTTTGCCACACCCTCACTCATCAAGGCAGGCTTATAAATCAGGAGACGCAGCAAGGCGTTTACCTGCAGGGCAAGGTGACAGTGCCACCTATCAAGTGTTCTTCCTTAAAGAAATGGCATGCTTTCTACTGTGGCCCCAAGAGCATGTGTCCAGAAAGCAGGTTTGAGCCATAAGTCTGGTAGAAGCTCCAGAAAAATAAAAGTGGTCAGGACTCTGTCTAGAACTTTATTTAGAAGCCCTTCTTAAACCCTGTGTTGTCAACACTAGTGGTACCGGGGAAAAAAACAGCAATATTGGACTTTATCAGAGATTTAGATGTAAAGGTTTGCCAGTTAAAGAGAATTACTTCACTAGTACAATGTTATATAGAAAACATGTCTGAGAAGCGGACAGGCTTGTTGGTGACCTCTCAAAACCTCTGTTCATACGTCAATAGTTTTTCATCAAGACTGAGCCATACTAAAGAGTCCAAAGAAAACAAAAACACTGTCCTATACACCTAGCATTTCATGTGAATCTTGGAAATCCTAGAGAATGACAAAGAACTCAGAAATATTTAAAACAAAACTGGTTAGACCACTACGTAGAGCCTTGTAATCACGTGTCTAATAATTGGCCTTGTAAGTTCTCTAGTGCTTTTTCATGTGTCAGGAGCAACAGAGCAGAGGGATAGGATCTTTAGTGAGATCATCTTAGAGGTGACTTCGTGTGTGTGTGTGTGTGTGTGTGTGTGTGTGTGTGTGTGTGCTATCACATCCAGCTTTTTATTATTCCTTTTATTGTGAGTTCTGGGGGCTAAACTCAGAAACTCAGGCTTGCACAGTGGCTGACCCATCTCACTGGCCCATACTTAGGGGCCTTTTTGTTGATGTGGTGGGGGTGGTCTTTTTTGTTTGTTTGTGTTTAGATTTTTTTAACATTTATTTATTTATTATGTATACATTATACAGAAACGGTACCAGATGTCATCATAGATGGTTGTGAGCCACCATGTGGTTGCTGGGAATTGAACTCAGGTCCGGAACAGTCAGTGCTCTTAACCTCTGAGCCATCTCTCCAGTCCGTGTTTAGATTTTTTTTTAAATATTTATTTTTATTTTATGTGAATTGGTGTTTTGCCTGCATGTAAGGGTGTCAGATCTTGGAAATACAGACAGTTATGAGCTGCCATGCAGATGCTGGGAACTGAACTCAGGTCCTCTGGAAGAACAGTCAGTGCTCTTAACCTCTGAGCCATCTCTCCAGTCCGTGTTTAGATTTTTTTTTAAATATTTATTTTTATTTTATGTGAATTGGTGTTTTGCCTGCATGTAAGGGTGTCAGATCTTGGAATTACAGACAGTTATGAGCTGCCATGCAGATGCTGGGAACTGAACTCAGGTCCTCTGGAAGAACAGTCAGTGCTCTTAACTGCTGAGCCACCTGTCCAGCCCTTGTGTTTAGATTTTAACACATATTTTATTCTACATGTATGGGTGTTTTGCCTGTATATAAGTCTATGTACCATATGCATTCAGTGCCTGCAGAGGCAAAAATAGGGCATCAAATCCCCTGAAACAAAAGTTGCAGTTACAAGCTACAGTTACAAACTTAGTTTCTCTGGAAGAATAGCTAGTGCTCTTAAACCCACCACCACCATTGAGCTCCTCCAGTCCCACCTCAGATTCCAGACTTTTTATGCATATACCTTTCTGTGAGTAAGCCTATTTAATTCTGGGGGAGTGGTTGTGCAAAAACATATAAGCCAAGGTGTGTGTGTGTGTGTGTGTGTGTGTGTGTTTACATGAATATTTATTAAAACCTTATTTGTCCATCAATGAGGAAGTGGTAAATAACTTGTGATACAGCTTAAATATTGCCTGATTCTATATATACTTGTCTAAAAGAAAAGAAATCACTAAGAAAATCTATGCTATTGTGCTGGAAGATTTTCATGTAACTCAGGCTAAACTTCAATTTGATGTACCAGTTCCTATTTCAATTTTTTAAAAGACAACACTTTACCTGTATATGCACTGTTTGAATTTGTTTATAGAACATGTGGCAATTTTGTAGTAACCTCTAAAATCACCCAGATCGTCACCCTAAAATATATAGTCCAGGGGGGCTGGGCTGCAAAGGTGGCTCAGTGATTAAGAACAATACATGCTCTTTCAAAGGGTACAAATTCCATTCCTGACATCCACATCAAGCAGCTCCCAATCAATGTAACACTTCTGGCCTCCAAGGGTACCTATGTGCACACAGTGTACATATATAAACACACAAAAATAAAAAATAAAAATCTTAGGCTAGGTAGCAGTGATATACACCTTTAATCCCAGCATTTGGAAGGCAAAGGCAAGTGGATCTCTGAATTCAAGGCTAGCCAGGTCTACAAAGCTAGTTTCAGGACAGCCAAGACTATATACAGAGAAACCATGTCTCAAAAAAAAAAACCAAAAATGCATACGTGTGTGTGTGTGTGTGTGTGTGTGTGTGTGTGTGTGTGTGTGTGTGTGTGTAGCACAGGCTCTCCTGGAATTCACTAGGTCACCATGGATGTCCTTGAACTCAGGATCTTCCTAACCCAGATATCTGCTAGACACATAGTACACTCTTTTAATTCCAGCAGTCAGGAGGCAGAGGCAGATGGATCTCTGTCAGGCCAGCGTAGTCTGCAAAAAAAGTTCCAGGAACAGCCAGAGTTATTACACAAAGAAACCATGTCTAGAAAAATAAAACAAAAGGCAAAGGAACATTTGCTCAAAGACGATATATAAATGGCCTAGAAGCATTGAAAAATCTTCATTATTAAGTATCACGAAAATTAAATTTTTTTAAAAAACACAATATCATTTAAGCTCACTAGCAATAACAAGAAAGACAGGTAATAGCTAGGCTGTCACTGAGGGAAGTCAGGTCCGTTACTGAAAGTGGGAACCTAGAGGCAAGAACTGAAACAAAGACCACAGAGGAGTGCTGCTTACTGGCTTGCTCCCTGTGGCTTTCTCTGCCTGCTTTCTCATACATCACAGGAATAACACCATCCACAGTGACATCAATCATTAATCAAGACAATATTCTCACGTACTTCCCTACAGGTCAATCTTATGGAGGCATTTTCTCAATTAAGATTACTTTTTCCAACCCTGATGTGGTGTCGAACATCTTTAATCCCAGCACTAGAGAGGCAGGTAAGTCAGCTGGACCTCTTGAGTTTGAGGCCAGCTTGGCCTACAGAGCGAATTTTAGCACAGCCAGGACTATAGAGTGAGTTTCAGTACAGTCAGGGCTACACAAAGGCATTTTAATTAAAAAATTATATATATATACATATATATCCATAGATATGTTTTAAGTTTTGGTTGACAAAAACTAACTAGCACAAACAAGTACACTTTCAAATCGTTTTGCAACAACAAAAAAAAAAGATCTCAAGTATTAGGAAGTATCAGGCACTAGACAGAGAGACAGAAAAACACAAAACTTAAGTATTTAAAATGTCAAGAGAAATCAGAACCACAAAAGAGGCCAGGAATTCACATGGTAACCCTGGGTTTTAATGTTCACAGAAGTTTGAGAGCCATTATTCCATAGGTTTAGACTGGAGACAAGAGGCCTTAAATGGCTGATATGAAGGGTTTCCCTGGATCTTGAGAGGCCCTAATAATTCTAGATGTCTTTCATCTAAAGATTTCCCACAGTGTTATAGGCATTAATTAATTTTTGCAGCACACAAGACTAAAAATCCATGCTCTTGGTCCTGTTTTATTGACAGAAAATGGTAGCTTATGTCTTAAGATCATCTGGCCTGGTTTGAATGGCTAAGTATGATGTGGAGAGTGGAGGAAGTTCTAAGTGAGCGTGTCTTGTTAACATAGACTCTAGTATCAAACTCAGGAAAATAGCAAAGCTTTCCACCTGCCCTCCTGGAGTGAGGCCCAGAGAAATGGCAAAGCCTCCCTAGTGGGTCCAACTAGAGACACCGATAATGTGCACCATAGAGTTTTCCTCCCAGATAGTTTATGGCCTGAGGATTGCTCCACTGCAGAGACTGCTGCTATGAAGATAGATAACCCCATCTCGTTGTCCCAGCTGTATTCCGTGAACATTTGCCTCCTTGTCTTGTTTATCTATATGTAACAACCTGCCTCCAGGTTCATCTTAATATAATAAACACACTGAGCTTCTGAGATGCTACAGTTTCACCATCAGGGAGCCCAGTCCCAGCTTCTCTGTGTCCTGTGTCAGTGTCTATCTTTTCTTCATTCCCTAGCTGCCCCTAATCACACTGGTCCATCCCTGGAGCTGTGCAGTATGAAGCCAACACTGACTTCAAACATCTTTCCCCTAAAACAGTGAGGGCTATGTACACATATGTGAACAAACACCTTAGTAAATGTGTTTTTGAGAAAAGAGTTTCACACTATACTCTTCACTGGCCTTGAACTGAGTCTTCAGCTTAGAATCTGAGACCAATTTAACCTATAACACTGTGACCTTGATTGTTGTTGGTTTTTGTGTTGTTTGTTTGTTTTTTTTTTCTCAGCCAGGTTTCTCTGTGTAACATCCCTGGCTGTTTTTTTTTTTTTTTTTTTTTAACTAAAAAACAAACAAACACCTTTGGGAGGCCAAAGAGGAAACCAGAGAAGTAGCTCAGAGTTAAGTGCATTTGCTTTCAGAGCTTGTTTTTAGAGACCCCAAGTCTGTTTCCAGCACCCATGATCGTGGCTCACAACCGCCTGTAGCTCCAGCTCCAAGGATTCTAACACCCTTTTCTGGCCTCTGCCAGATTAAAAAAAACAAATAAATTTATGTTTTTTGGGGGGTTAGGTGGGTATATGTGTTCCACAGCAGGTATATGGAAGCCAGAGGGCAAATTTGGAGCATAGATGTTTTCTTTACACTGTATGGTCTGAGGGATTGACTGATGAGTGATAAGTACAATTATTACATGAATCCTAATTGGTATTAATGAAAACTCAGAGCCCAGATATTAGGGTAAATCCTGACAGATCAGAGAGACAGAGGAACAAGAGAAACTTCTCACCAATCTGAATCCTTAGGCAGAAAGGGGCAGATCCTGTCTCCCTGGATCCTCAGACTGAATAGGGGAAGTACAGGGAAAGCCAAAATGAAAGGGCCGAACTCCTGTCTCCTTCTACCTTATATTCCTTTCTCTGCCCAGCCATATCACTTCCTGTTTCAACCTTCCTAGTGTTGTGATTAAAGGTGTGTGCCACCACTGCCTGGATCTGTTTCTCTCCAGACTGGATTTATCTCATATAGCCCAGTATGGCACTGAACTCACAGAGATCTGTCTTTCTCTGCCTCCTGAGTGCTAGGATCAAAGGTGTATGTTACCACTGTCTGACCTCTAGCTAACTCTGTGGCTGGCTCTGTCCTGTGATCTTCAGGCAATTTTTGTTTGGTATGCAATATTTCACCACACACAATTACCTGCTTAGATCACAGTAGGGATTTGGTTTTGGTTTTAATGAATATGGGTGCTTTGCCACTGTGCCTTGTAACCCCCAAGGCCAGAAGAAAGTGTCATATCCCCTGGATCTGGAGTTACAGATGTTTGTAAACTGCTAGGTGGGTTATGATAATCCTACCCTGGACCTCTCTGGAAGAGCAACCAGTCACGCATGATCTTATTTAGTCTTAAAAACTAGGTGTCAGATATTGGGGTAATAACCTGAAAGATCAAAGAAGCAAGGGAACAGCCATGGTCACTTCTTACCTCTCCAGATCCTCTGACTAAATGGGGCCTGAGATCCTGTCTCAGCCCACCTTAAATTTCTGTCTCCACCTCCTGAGTGTGCTGGGATTAAGGCTTGAACCTCCCAAGTACAGGAATCAAAGGTGTGAGCTACCACCACCAGGTTCTGTGGTCAATAATGAGTGGCTAATGATCTCTTACTCCACCACACCAGCAAAGATAAATCTCTTCAGTACCTGCTAGAGAACATCACCTGCATCTCTGGAGGAGGCCACACTCATTCCCTGCCACAGTCTCCCATTTTTATTGCAGAAAGATTTGAATCTTCGAGATATCTTCCCAACCAATCATCTTTGTTTCCATGAAAGAAAGCTGAGACTCAGGGACAAGCCCCTTCATCACGAACCTCCCAGAAGTCTATGACATCACCAGGATGAGAACTAGGTCTTTGAACTCCAGGGTGCACACTCAGGGCTGCTCCTGCCCACAGCATACCTTCCCCTGGCCCAATCTAGGAGACCAGAGGCTGATCTGACTTCCTAGGCAACTCCTTCACCAATCTGCCTAGCCAGTCCCCATCTCCTTCACCGTTACAGTGGCTCTTCTTTGTTTTTGATGTTTTAAGACAGTCTTGTTATGTAACTGAGGCTGGCCATGAAACTACCCTGTGGCCTAGTCTTACCTCAAACTTGAAATCTTCCTGCTTCACCATCTCCCATGCTAGGATTTCAGGTGTACATTACCACACCTGGCTCAGTATTCTTTTTTAAAAAGTATCTGTGGTGATATATTATATATCTAATAAAGTTTGCCTGAAAATCAGAAGAATTAGCCATAGAGGTCAGAGAGTGATGACCCACACCTTTAATCCCAGGACTCATGAGGCAAAAATCCATCTGGATCTTTGTGAGTTCAAGGACAGAGCCAGTCAGTAGTGGCATAAACCTTTAATCCCAGCAGCTGGGATCCTATACCTATGCTCCCAGTACTTGGGAAACATACATACAAAGATAAGGCTGATAAGGCTGAAGGAGGCGGAGTTCAGCCCTTCGCCTTTGACCCCCTTCCCTTTCAGCTGAGTTTTTATGAGGAGTTGGCTGGGTAAGAAGGGACTGTGGCTTGTTCTCTGTCTCTGTGTTCTTTCAGCTTTTCCCTAATATCTGGCTCTGGGTTCTTATTATAAGCCCATCCTAATTCATGCAATAATTATCCACAAAGTATTTTTAAAGATTCATTTATTTTTGTTTTATGAGTATTCTACCTGCATGAATTTAAAAGTTCTTTGTGCATTCTAATGTTCAAGAAGGCTAGACGAGGGCACTGGATCCTCTGGAACTGGAGTTAGGGATGGTTATAAGCTGCCATATGGATGCTGGTCATCATACTCAGGTCCTCTGGAAGAGCTGCAAGTGTCCTTAATCACTAAGCCATCTCTCCAGCCCTAAAAAATATTTTTCCTTAAATTCTTAAATTTATATACAAATGATGAGTTTTATTATGGCATTTCCATATTCCTTATTCTTTAATTTCACTCCTAGGTATTTACACTGTGGAAATTCTTATACTTGCAGGAGATATTTTGAATAGTTTTTTTTTTCAACTTATCAAAGCAGATATGGTGGTTTGAATGAGAATAGCCCATGGTTTATATATTTGAATACTTGGTCCCCAGTTGGTGAAGCTGTTTGAGAAAGATTAGGAGACATGGCCTTGCTGGAGGAGGTGTGTCACTGGAGCTGAGCCTTGAAGTTCAAAATACTAGACCACTATGAATCTTCCCTCTCTCTTCCCCCCCCCCCTTTCTCTCTCCCTTTCTCTGCCTTGTGCTTGTGAATGAAAATGTGAGCTCTCAGCTTCTGGTCCAGCGCATGCCTGCCTGCTGACATGCTCCCCACTGTGATAGTCATGAACTCCAACTCTCTGAAACTGGAAGCCCTAAATTAATTGGTCATGGTATTTTATCACAGCAATAGAAAAGCAAATAAGACAATAGAAAATTAAAAGAATTTATATATATATATATACACACATATATATACTATTCAATGAATATTAAGTAGCAGGCAGGTTATGAAGCCCATAGTATGATTCAGTTTAATAAACATTGTTCAGCTGGGCACTGGGAGGCAGAGGCAGACCAGTCTTTGAGTTTGAGGCCAGCCTGGTCTACAGAGCGAATTCCAGGACAGCCAAGGCTACACAGAGAAACTCTGTCTCAAAAAAACAAAAACTAAACAATTAATATTATTATTCATTGAAATAAATCTTTTTGCTTGGCTGGTTTTTGTTTTGTTTTATTTTTCGAGATAGAGTGTCTTTATGTAATAGCTCTGAATGCCTAGAACTCACTCTGTAGGCCTGGCTGGCCTCAAACTCACAGAGATCCTCCTGCCTCTGCTTCCAGAGTGCTGGGATCAAAGGCTTGTGCCACCACCTCCCAACTTATTTAAATAAATCTTAACATCAAACACAAAAATATGGGCAGTGGTTATTTTCAGAAATTTCAATTTTAAAAATATAAAGTTCTATAATGTTGGGGGCTGGAGAGATGGCTCAGAGGTTAGGAGCACTGGCAGCTCTTCCAGAGGTCTTGAGTTCAATTCCCAGCAACCACATGCTATAATAAAATCTGATGCCCTCTTCTGTTGTACAGGAATATGTTCTGACAGAGCACTATATATAATAGATAAATAATAAAATATATATATATATATAAAGTTCTATAATGTTTTAGTACTTTTCAGTAACTTCATTTTGTAATCAATAAAACAATAAAGATTACTGTGTGTACATAAAAAGTATCAGGTAGAAAATACCTATTCTGGAATAAAAGGACTTATTTATTTATTTATTGACAGGATCTTTCATTACTAACTAACTATCCTGGAACTTGCCATGTAGACCAAGCTGGCCTTGAACTCACAGCAGTTCACTTGCCTCTGCCTCCCAAGTGCTGGGATCGAAGGCATGTGCCATCATGCCTGCCCCTCCTTTTGTTTTTTGAGACAAAGTCTCACACTATGTACTAGGCTGGCCTCAAATCTGTAGTAGTCTTCCTGCCTCAGTCTACCAAGTGCTGGTATTACAGATGTGAACCACACACCTGTCATTTCCCACCCCCCCTTTTATGAGTAGAAAAGGTGGTTTCCTACAGGCTATTGTGAGGACTTAAAATAGAGGGCTTAAAAATAAAAGGACTTGTTAGCTGGGTAATGGCGTACACCTTTAATCCCAGCATTAGGGAAGCAGAGGCAGATGGATCTGAGTTCCAGGCCAGCCTAGTCTACAGAGTAGGACAGCCACAGCTACTCAGAGAAACCCTGTCTGAAAACCAAAAAAAGGAAAAAGAAAAGATAGGAAAGGATTTGTGTTTGGGTCCCTTTACTATGTAAAGACTGAGTGGCTAGCACCTGTTTTGTTCCTCTGGCTTGTCTCTTTCCTAAGCATCAACAAACCAGCAACTCCTGCTACTTCCCACCTCCAGATCCCAGCTCCAGAAGTAGCCTAGTCTTTGCCAGCTTTCAATCATGTGTCTCTATTTCAGATCCCCAGCCAACAACATCTGGCAGTGAAACCAAAGGCCACTAATGCTTTGATTTCCTGAATAAAACACTTGTGGACTGAGAAACATGGTGATTCCCAAAGCAGTGCACAGAAATATAGCAGAGTAAGGAACAGGGATATGGGAAGCCTGGGAGATGCTATTCTGGCTTAGCCAGTGAATTATCCTTTTGCTATTTAGCCCCTTCCACACATGCCCCCAAACGTGCAGAACCAAACACGGTGGCCCACACTTGTAATCTCAATACTCAGGATGTAGCAGAAAGATCACAAGTTAGAGGGCAGCCTAGCTTACACAGTAATAGGCTCTCAATTAAAAAAGGAAGAAGTCCATTTCAAGTGATAGAGGTTCTTGGACAGGTAGAAGTATGGAGAGGTGTCCTATTATGCATAAGAAAAGTTCAGCTTTTAAGCTCATGTACATGGTGTGGCATCTGCATAGAATACTTCCCCTCCATCTTATCCTGACTCACTTCTGTTCATCAGATTTCAAAATATGGACTAATTTCAACTAAAAACCTTTTCTCCTACCCAGCTCCATACAAGGGTTCTCTGCTCTGATGGCCTGTGCTCCTTTCCTTAACCTGCACTCTCCCACTAAAAGTTGCCTGTGTTTCTGTCTCTCCCATTCCACTTGAAGCTTCTTGAGATCAGGGCTATGACTGTTTTGTCTATTCTGTATTGATATAAATCAGAAGTGCTACATGATGAATAAAATGAAAGGCTGAGAGAGGAAGGACTGGAGAACCCTCCATTTGTCTGGGGGAGCGTGGTTCTTACCAACCTTAGGGGGGAGGCTCCCGGGCAAAGGGAGGGACACAGGCTTTCTTCTTCCCTCCTCCCTTCCCCTCCTCCTTCCTGGGCATCTCATCCCTTCCTTTCCTTTGCACCTCCATTGCCTGGGATGTTTGAACTCCCTCTACTGGCAAAAATTCAAAACTGCCCTGGGGAATTAATTTTCTCTGGACAGTTCCTTTCATTTCCTCCACAAATCCAGAGTACATGAGAGACTGGAATATGAGTAGAAAACAAGGATATCCATCCAGCAAACCGGAGGTTCCAAGGTCTGATCCCACACCTTTCCGCCCTCAACACCAGGAGCTCTCTGCTCCATACCCTCACCTGGTATCTGTTTCCTGGGCTCTCCACACTGGGACTCCAGCTAATTGACAGAGATGTTTATTTCTGGAGCCTTTGGCTGATACATCAGTTCTGACTGTGGAAGAAATATCCAGACAGTTTTGGAACAGACAAAAAGAAAAAGAAGCATAAATAAAAGGACCCAGAAACTAGTGTGCCTCCATGGGCTCAGAAATCAGAACTCTGCCTGTGAAGGAAGATTTCCCGAACCCTTTGCTCTGCCTATATTAGTACAGAAACAAAGGGAACAACTATGTTGGTCAGGTCTTCAGGTTGAATAGAGACATCAGATTTTAGGGTCAGCTCTGGACAACAGTCTCTCAACCCCTCCCCATTGCCTTAGGAGGACTCAGCCTGGAGCTTACATCTTCATTGTCATCTTTACTGAACAAGTGCTCTGGCTCCAGTCTGTCCTCAGGGATGTTCTTCTTTTCCTCTGGCATGAGCTCATCCAGCCAGAGAAGTTCCTGTGGTGTAAAGACCCACTCCATGGCTTTTCGGACTCCCACCAGGCCCAGTAACTGCAGAAACAGAAACAAGCTTTCAGCAACAGCAGCTGGGACTAGTGGTCTTACGCTTCCTCTTATTTCACTGAGTGCTGGCACATTTCTGTGAAATAGACTCTTTTTTTAGGTTTGTTTGATATTGCTTTTTTTTTTTTTTTTTTTTTTTTTTTTTTAGGTAAGTTTTTATATATAGCTCAGGCTGGCCTTGAATTTGCCATGTAGCTAAGGATGACCTTGAGCTCCTGATCTTCAACCTCTCAAGTATTAGTGTTGAAATTATGAGTGTGCAATCATCATGCCTAATTTTTTTTGACATGTTCTCACTGGGTAGCTCGGTGTGTAGCTCTGGCTGGCCTGGAACTCATTATGTAGATTAGGTCAACCTTGAACTAAGTGCTGGGATTACAGGTGGTCACCATACATCCACTTTTGTTTTGTTTTAATTTTTTTAAAGATTTATTTATTTATTTATTTATTTATTTTTTAAAACTTTATTTATTTATTTATTTGCCTTGGTGTTTGCCTGGAACTGGAACTACAGACAGCTGTCAGCTGCCATGTGGGTGCTGGGAATCGAACCCGGGTCCTCTGGAAGAGCAGAGGGTGCTCTTAACCGCTGAGCCATCTCTCCAGCCCCGATTTATTTATTATGTATACAGTATACAGAAGAGGGTACCAGATGCCATTATAGACAGTTATGAGCCACCATGTGGCTGCTGGGAATTGAACTCAGGACCTCTGGAAGAACACTCTTAACCTCTGAGCCATCTCTCCAGCCCCTGTTTTGTTTTGATTTTTAAGACAGGAGCTCACTCTGAGATCAAAGCTAGCCTCAGACACCATGTGATCCTTCTGTCTCAGCCTCCCAAGTACTGGGGTTACCAGCAAAAACCACTGTACCTAGTTTGTAGTTTATTCCCACTATACATAAAGGCAACTGAAGCCCTGAAAGATTAGTAACTTCCCTGAGGTCACACACCTGGAATGTGGTAACCAGACTGGTCCTATTGCAAAGCCTATGGCTCTTTACTTTTTCTTTTGTTAAGCCTCACTGAGTAACAAAAGTGTCAGCATTGTTTTTTCAGGAGCTCAGATATTTGGGAAGTTTGTGGACAAGCCAAAATTAGTTAGGAAAGTTGGTGACTAGTTCATCTGTAAATATCCCCCAGCCATTTTTCTTGGTTTTAGGATTTCCAATCAGGAAGAGCTAGGGAATGAATGTAAGAGAGAGGAGGGTTCTTCAGCCACCCTCCCAAGCCACCCTCCCAGAACTGCTCACCACCCCTGCTTGTCCAAGTTACCATAAGTGGAAAGATAATGGCTGCAGGAGTAGACTTGATTATCCAAAGCAGACCCAAGCAGGCAAGCTGGATGGCTGTGAACAGGTGGACTCTGCTCAGAGGCACATGACGCAAGAGCAGCATGTCTGGTTGATGTTTTGTTGGCATCAACAATAGCTGCACTCTCTTCATGAACTGGAAGAATGAGAGGAAAAGAAAGCAGGATGATGGAGTAATGTGGAAGGTGTCACTGCTACAAGCACTGCAAGGAGACGGGAAGAAATCTCCCTTGGCTTTCCCATCTAGAAAAGGACAGCAGAGTTCCTGTGTCCAGGAGAAGCAGGATAATGGATATGAAGGAGATTGGCAAATGTGGGGAGGAGGAATGGGGTTGCTAGGTAATTGTAATGAGCTTACCTGGATGCTGCTGAGTGCTGCGACTCCCATGTACAGGAAGATGCCGTAGAGCACAGGCATTGGGATGAACTAGTAGAAGGAGAGAGATAGCAAAGGAGCTTACCTCAGAGCCTCCCAGGTGCCCCACCTTAGGCCTCCAGCTTGGAGCCTGCCAGGCCTTTCTTTTCCTTTCACATCCCTCATGCCTGATTTCATTGAGTCTTTTCATGCCAGTCACATGAGGTAGATTATTATTACTGCCTGCATTTTACAGATGAGGAAATAGACAAATTAACTTGCCCATACCTTTCCTACCTCTCCAATATTTTTATTCCATCACAGAATTGCTGGCCTAGAATGCTACATCCCTTCCATTCATATGCTGGCATCTGTTCTTTACCCTTTCAGAGCCTTTGCTTGCTGTTCTCTCCTTCTAAAATGTTTCTCATGCCTGGGCATGGTGACACACACTTGTGATCCAGCACTTGGGAGGCACAGGCAAGAAGATGGATATAAATGTAAAGCCACCTTGGTCCTTATAGCAAGTTCCAGAATATCCAGGGTTACATAGTGAAACTTGTTTCAGCCAACCAACCAGCCAACCAGCCAGCCAACCAACCAGTCAGTCAATCAAATAGTCCTCTCTTGGACTCTATATCCATGCACACTTCATCTCATTTCACTCTACAAAGGTCTTCTCTAACTGGTTAATGTGAAGTAGCACTGGCACTGTTGGTAAAAATTTAAAATATTTATTTACTACCATTATTACATGTGTTCTACAGCTTGTATATGGAGGTTGAAGATCAACTTGTGCAGGTGGGTTTCTCCTTCCATCATGGTTTCTAGGGACTGCACTCAGGTCATTCATCAGTCTTATATGGCAAATGCTTTTGCCCACTGAACCATCTTGCCAGGTCAGCCCTTGCACTCTTAATTACTTTATCTGCTTTTGTTTTTGTCACAGAAGTTATCATCTGAAGTTATCCTATTGCTTTAACTTTTAAAAACCTGTCCTCTGTTGCCAGACTCCTAGGAGGATGGAGACAAGTGTTATCACTACAGTGTACCTCCAGTTCCTGGAACAGTAGTTGGTGTACCATTTATGAGAGTCAACCTACTTAGCAAGTGGTTAATCCAGTCCATCTGGCTCTTCTACTGCATTACTCTTACCCAGCCTCCATGACCTTGGCCCTGCCTAACCTCCTGCTGCTGTCCTCCTACCAGTGACTCTTGTCTGACATTTCCACACTGTCCTTGACTACTTTGCTGCTTAGCTTGTTGACCTTTTCTTCTATAGCTAGCTAGCTATATATATAAAAAACTCTCTCTCTGTGTGAGTGTGTGTGTGTGTGTGAGCATGGAGATCACACACACTACTTTTTTGTTTCTTTTGAGACAAAGTCTCACACTATAGCCCAAGCTGGCCTTCAGCTTATTGTGTACCCAGGCTGGCCTTGAAGCTGAAGCAAGCCTCCTACCTCAACCTCCTGGCTCTGAGATTACAGATAAAATCCACCATACTCTGAAGTCTGGGTGCTTTAATCCAAGAAATTGGTGACTGCCTACAAATTACTTGACATCTTTAGCCTTCAAGTTCTTATTTGTAGAGTATGTGTGTTTCTCAGGGTTAGCACAAGGATTATTGAAACAGTATGAGAAGAAAATGCATTTCCTGGAGCACTATCAGTATTCAACCAGAGTCAGTTCTATTGATATTGCTGCACTGGCCCTGATCCTGACCAAACATGTACCTTGAGCACGGGTGCCAGGAAGATGGAGACGCCTGTAAGGATGAACACCGCCAAACCCGTCAGTCTCTGCTCCCTGAGGGGAGAAGGAGGAATTATCTGGGTCTGAGTGTGCTTCTGGAGCACCCAGGCTAGAACCTGTAACCAGGCCTAGTACAGACCTGGCATCCAGAGAGAACAGGGATTTCCTCCCTAGGTTACCTGGTTGCCTGTTGTAAAAACTGAAAGGAAAGGCAAAGCACCCTATGGGGCTCCAGCCTCTCATCAGTTCAGGTTCATTGTTCTGGTTTGTTTGGGTTTTTAAAATGTGTTTTATTACCTCTCCCTTATTTATACTGAAGTGTACATGCTTGTGGATGTGCCTGTCTTGGTGTATGTGTGATGGCCATAGAAGAGCTTGCGGGAATCAGTTCTTTCTTTTTACCATCCAGGTCCCAGGAAGTCATGAGATGTGGCTGGAAATCCCATTACCCACTAGATCACCTCACCAACCTGCTGTGGTCTTTGTTTGTTTGCTTTAGTGGTTCTAGGAATCAAACCTAGGCCCTCATATGAACTGGGTGAGAGCCACCACTGAGTTCCACCCCCAACTTCATAGTTTGTTTTTTATTTTGTGGGAAAATAGAAATTTCCATTGCCATAAAGACTTACATTTCATAATTTACAAAGTTAGTCCATGTCATATATTTTTAGCTACATTCTATTTCTAATAGCTACAAAATTGTTTTTGTCATGGATTCCTTTGCAATGTCCATTCTACACGAGTGGTAACTGTAGGTGCCATCTCACTCTCCATTTTAGCCCTGGTTATTTTCACCTTACATTTTTAATGCTCTTCTTTGGGGGTTGTTGTTTGGTTGGTTATTTGGTTGGTTGGTTGGTTGGTTGGATTGGACTGGTTTGGCTTTTGAGATAGGATTTCTCTGTGTAGTTCTGGCTGCCCTGGAACTCACTCTGTAAACCAGACTGGTCTCAAACTTATAGAAATCTGCCTGCTTCTGCCTCCCAAGTGCTGGGATTAAAGGTGTGCACCACCACCTGAATAACGCTCTTCTTGAGGCCCCTTACCCATACTCAAAGTGCACCTGCTTTCCCTATTGTAGTTATTAAAGCTTAGAATTCAAGCTACCCAGATAACTCACATATCCATAACTCTTTACCACACCCTTCTTACCCCAGGCTACTGATTACATGTTTCACCTGATGCCCAGGAAGTGAGGGACTTCACCAGGGACACAGGTTTTGCTTTCTCTCCGAAGACTATCCATGTGGGCCAAGGAGATGACAGTGGCTGAGACATACCAGGGCAGCCCGAGTGCAGATGTGAGCAGCATCAAAATAGCCACACAGAAGAGGTCCAGGTGGAAGCCAGCTCCCTTCTGCAGGAAATTGAAGTTGTTTTGAAGCTACAAGTACCATCTGGACCCCACTCTGGAGTTTCTGTCTCTTGTCTAGGACCTTACCTGGAAGCCTTACCTGCAGTCTATATTCTGCACGGTTGAGGATGACTGCTGTGATCTGCTGGTCCATGAAGATAAGGATAGACAGCAGCAAAGCAGGCAAGGCAGCTGCCACACTCAGCCACCAGGGGTTAGCTCCAAAAGGAGACACCAGCCAGCCACGCCCAGGGAGTGTAGGCTAAGGATACAGGTTGGAAGATGTCCCCCCAGAACACCCACCACATTTGTACACCCCTACTCCCATCTTGGCACTCTACCACAGTCTACCTTCTGCTCCCAAGACCTTAGATCTCTCTCTCTCTCTCTCTCTCTCTCTCTCTCTCTCTCTCTCTCTCTCTCTCTCTCTCTCTCTGGAAGAAGAGGTGGTGAATATAACCTGTACACACTGTACACTGCTTTGTTCTTATTCCCAGCCTTCCTCCTTAGGCTCACACCCCACCTCACCATCCAGAATGGGGCAGCTCAGGTTCAGACCTGCCTCAGTCTGGGGCAGAGGTGGGGCGGGGTTAGGTGTGTCTGCGTCTGCTGATTATAAGCGTCTGTGGTGAGGAGGAGGCCCAGATGATTGGCTAGGGTTCTGAACCCTAAAACTACCTGCACTAAAGCCCCCTTGTGGTTCTGCCCTAGTGGGGTCTAGGGGGAAAGGTTTCCTATTGTCCAGACAAAGTCTAGAACTGTATATTGTCATGCCCTACAGAAGGAGCTCCTGCTTTACTGGATCAGAGTTGGCAGTGAGGGGTATAAAGAAGAGTGTGTGTAAGTGGGTAGAACCATGGCAATGGCAGGGAGAAGCCATAACAGCAGCGTTTACTGAGTATGTGATATGTGCCACGCACTGTAGTAACTATTTACACTATGATATGTAAACCCTAAAATAACCTATGGGAGGATGGCTATCTATCAATTATTCCATTTTTATAGACTAAAATTCTCAGGGGAAGTATGGTGGTTTATGCATATGGAAGGTTCAAGCAGGAGGGTCAAGAGTTCAAGGCCAGCCTTGGCTACATAAGGCGTTTGAGGTCAGTCTGTCTCCAAAAAACCTAGATGCCTAGAGCCAGCTAAGAAGAGACAATAATGAAATTCAAAGCCAAGCCTGCTGCCCAGTGCCTACAGTAATAGCTCCTGTATACAGCATTCTTCATTTCTTATGTGCCTGTTGAGATACCTCATTTTATCACTCAACAGCTCTTCGAGGCCACGATTTGTACTGTCTCCATTTTTACTGTCTTATGAGTGAAGGGAAGTAGGAGAGAAGTATGGGATTGTGCATCTTATTACCCCGAAGCTGCTGGCCCCTCCTCCCCTCCTCCCCTCCATTCTGTCCAACTCTCACCTTAAGTTCTGTGGGCACCAAGAGCTTTGGTGTGGCTAGGCCCAGAAAGGCGTCCAGGCCACAGCCTAGCAGGATGGCCAGCACTGAGGAAAAGTCACTGAACACCTTGCGCACCTGGCCATAGAGTGGATGGTTTAGTCTGGGCCTGCTGTTCCCTTATTTGTTTTTTAACCTTTCCCATTTGTAGACAGGCCCCTGGGCCAAAAACCAGATCTTTTACACAGAAAGAAAAATGGAACTTACAACAGAGGGGAAGAGGCGGCTGTTCTTTACTCGCTTGAGGGCCATGGCACAGAGGAAGGAAGTAAAGAAGAGGAGGAGGGAGAAGAGAGCGATGTCTGGCACCGCATAACAGCCAGGACCATGAGGGTAGCCTCCTTGGTGGATGCACTCAGGTGGAGGCAGCAAGGATGCATTGACCAGGCCTAGGTGCTGCACAGAGGAGTGGACAACAGAGGAATCGTCCCAGTGTCCCACTCTCTCAAAGGAAGGGAACCCACCCACAGACACAGAGGGACCCAGGATTGGCTATAGGCTAAATAGAAGTAACCAATGAAGCTTTCTTTCCTCTATGGGTGGGGAGAGCCGAAGACCCCTAGCTCTTTTTTTTTCTCAGACTTTTCTGGGTGCAGGTTCTCACCACGCTTAATTCATCTGTGTCTTTGTGCTTTGCACTTGTCCACTCAGATGCATTTCCTGGGAAACAGAATTCTAGTGTAAGCTCTCCTTTCTTGAGAAGCTTTTTCCACAATATTCTAATTTGTTGTTTCACTTGAACTAGAAAGTTCTTGATTCTGATCATTCTGCTGATTCTGTTGGACTTAGTGTGTTCTCAAGCTGCTACACTCATGCCTCAGATTCCTGCCCTCTGTGTCTCTGGTGCTGAGCACAAAACTGAGCCACAGCACCTGCTCATCAGACACCAACCAGATCGCATGAGCTCACTGATCTCTGTGTATCAGAGCAAGAAGTGGTCTCATTCAGGACTAGTAGATTAGAAAAGATACACCCAGGTCCTTGATGGCCCAAACTTATACTCTCAGCAGTTGGGAATGGAGGCAGGAGAATAAGAGGTGCAAGGTCATCATGGGTACATAGTGAATTGGAGTCTGCACTAGGCTACCTGAGACCCTGTCTCACCCTGGACTGCCCCCACCCTGCAAAGAACACCTCCCCCCCCCCCCGTGCCTGGTGCTACTATCCATTCCGAGGGATCTATGCAATCCTAACACTCCAAACCCCATCACCTGGTTATCTGCTTTCACTCGGGAGCTGTGATTTATTTGATTGGGGACTTCAGGAAGTGAAGGTAGGCATGCCTGCCTGGTCCTGCCCTTTCCTCTCCTCTCTCAAGAGTAAGATGTATTTAGCTCTGCTCCTCTGGTGCTGTGCGGCACAGTTCCCCATCCACTGCAGCCATTCTTGGATGGGTAAGTCTATACTGGCTTCACTCTTAGGAAGCCCATTATCCCATATGCAGAACCCGTACTCTTCTGTCAGAAATAAAGACAACCCTGGGATTTCCATAGCTTTATTTTGTAACTGATCCTGAACTAGAAAGGAGACTTCTGACTCTTGGATAAGTACTTTGCATTTTCCCGAACTTGGGTTATTTCCCACCTCTTTTCTCACCTGGCTAAGGTTCCAGTTTCCCTCACCTACCTCCTGGGCCTGGGTATTGACAGAAGCAACCATAGGCAGGAGATCCTGGTCTTTGGATAGGATAGGCATGAATCAAGTTCAGCATTTTCCCCACAGCATCATAAATGAAGATGAGGCTGATGAGAGCACAGAATCCTTCCTCTGTGAATCGGGTGAAGTAGCGCACCAGCAAACTGGCCTCTGTAGCCACCAGCACCAAACAAAATGTGGCCACCCAGATGCCTACCCACAGGCGGAAGGGCAGGTAGTCCAAGCTGTGATCTCTGTGGGAATGAGGACAATCAGGGCTGGCTACTCCCCACCTAACCCAGGGCAGGTGCCCCTCAAGCCAGCAAAGCCCACCTTCCCCTCTTCACCCACCAGTGGGCTGGAGAGGTGAAAGAGGTCTCCTACCTGCTAAAAGAAAAGAGCAGGCGCTCAAACACCAGCATTGGCCCGGTGCTGCTGAGGATGGTGAGGGGCTGACCTGCCATCAGGCAGAAGGCAGCTCCAGCCACCGCTGTGCCCAGGAAACTCTCCAGCACTCCCTGGAAATGGACATAGCTCTTCATAGGACCCTGGCATCCCAACACAGGAGACCCTCCTTTGGCATCTCCCCCGCCACCCCCTTCACATTCCCAAGATGACAGGCAAGTGGGACACCAAAGTTTATGTCAGTCTCATCATACAAACCCACACACCTGGGCACCTTCAGTAGCATCTCCCAGCAGACCCCCAAAAGTGATGGCATTGGTGACTGTGGCCAGGTAAATGTAGAGCACAGCTGAGAAACACTGGGGGTGTAGGGCATCCAAGAAATCGCTGGGGTACCAGCATGCCTTCCGGCGCACGTCCTGGACAAGACCCCCAAACAGCCTCCCGCCCGCGGGTCATCAGCGATCCAAGTTTCCACACCCTACACCTGCATCCTGCTTTTCTCTGTATCCAGGAGAGTCCCTCCCACATTACCTACACATTTTGATGTCCCTATGACTCTTGTACATGATCCCTACCCTTCCCCACCTGCCAGTTCCCCTCACCTGCCGGTCCTCTGCATCTCTGGGCTGGGTGTGTGCTGTTTATGGTACTGCCTGTCCTCTGCCTGTACTTCGTGTAGTTCTGAGTGGAGTCTGGGCAGAAAGAGAACCCCAGGTGGTCTGACATCTCCAGCCAACGTGAGATTTGACTCTTAGTACGTGATGCCCTGCCCCCTGGAGGCTACTGCAGAGAGCTAAGGGTGCCCTCAAACTGTCGAGTAGAAGTTAGATCCAGTTCATAGTCCCACTGTGTAAATGCCAAACTTAGCTGGGGAGCATGGTAGACCCATAACCAAGGGGAAGATCTGTGTGGAATTATGACCCCAGGTACCTTTTGTGCAGAGAGGGTAGACATTTGGGTGGGGGAATCCGTGCTGTTCGGTCCCACCGACCTGGGGGTAGAGTTGTCACCTCCTGTAGGAAAGCATCCAGGGCTGCCAGAAGGTCATGAAGATTACTTGCCCGACGAACCGACCACTGGAATTGCTGCATTTAAGGTCACAGAGTGGGCAGGAAATGCATTATTTGCACTCTTATAGGTGTATTTACTTGTATCTTCTCCAAAGCACACTCACACATACTACAAACAGACATTCATAATTTACCCACAAGTGCATACATTTGTTCAAACATTCATTCATTTATCCATTCTGTGTCTGTTGTAATGCAGCTACATTGGCAGCTATGGAAACATCAGCCCCCATGTTACATACACAAAGCCACACTCTGCTTTCTGATTTCTAATCAGAGTCCATACATGCACACAAATATGTACACAGAGGACATTTGCTCCACTCACCGGGTCACTGAGGAGGACAGCTGCTGCGCGACCCATCTCATAATAGCTCCTTCCCAGGGTGGGAGGACCCAAAAAGAGGCAGAAAAACCTAAAGAAGGGATAGAGCCTCCAAGTGGCTTTCTCATAGGGCAGCACTGCCTGCTAAGAGTAGCCTCTGACACTTAGCGTAAGTACACACCAGCTCTGCAGGATGACCTCTGAGTAGCATTTCCTAGACACTCTTAGGGAACTGGATCCAAAGACCCCCCACCCTCCTCGGTAAAGGCCCTTCTGTACCCAAGCGCCCTGGCTTCCATTCAGTCGCCTCACCTGCTTGGCAAGATCACCTCTGTAAGGGGCTCCAGCACCACTGGATTCCGCAGTCTTACGAAGGCCCCTAGTGGCTGAGCCAGGAAACCCAGCTCTCCTGCCATCACTGCTGCTGCCTCAGCTCCTGGAGGCAGCTTTTGTCTCAAGGGGTTCTCCTGCTGGATGGCAGAGTTTGAGAGGTTGTTTAGGGAGGAGATGTTGGCAGAGGCTCGACCGAGGAGCCTGGTGGAGGGTGAGTCTCTTAGTCTTCCTCCCAGCCTTGCACAAACCTTCAGGGTGGTGTTCTTATCACGAGAAGCATTTCTGAAAGAATTAGACCCTGCAAAACAGGAAGGCATAGTGGTTAAGGGCACAAGCTTTATAGGCAGGCCTACTAGGGGATAGCTGTGATACAAGTTTCCAGGGTAACTAAGGTTAAATGAGAAGATGCTGAAGTAAAGCATCTCAGTATCAGTACCTGCCATTATGGCCCCAACACTCCCACTCTCCTGCCTTCACCATTACCACCAGTTTCCTCTTGGCTTGAGGAGTGAGCCAAGTCCAGGCCACTCCTGGCTCAAGAAAGCAGAAGGTACCTGGGATACTCCTATCCCAGAGTCTCTATCCTAGGCCCAAAGATGCATCTCTCACCTCTGCAGGGCCTGATGCCTGAGGTCTCGATATGGTGCTGGGGTCTCTGCAGCAGCAAGGTTTGGAGCTGTCCTCTCAGTTCTGGGCTCAGTGACTCCCCACTGATCACCTGTTCTGCAGAACAGTGGTGAAGTTCAGCCCCCTCCCGAGAGCTCTCTGCCTCTGCCTCCCTTCCCTCCGCATTCCTTGAGTCAGGAAGTGCAAGGGCTAATGAACCCCCCTCTGCGGTTTTGAGGCAAGGTCTCACTACATAAACGGGGCTGCCTAATTGTCAGTGGTCCTCCTGTCTTCTACAGGCCAGATTACAGACGTGTCTGTGACAGAAATGGGCGGTCCCTAGGGTAGGATGGGGGTGGGATCGGCTCTGTAAGATTCTAAGATTTGAGGGAGATTCCCAGGGAATGGAATGTCTCCCAAGCCTACCCACAAGCTCCAGGAGGCTTTGAGCCTGGCAGTCCAGTAGTACAATGCCCTCAGCCAACAGGCTTCGAAGCTTCTGGAGGCTGGGTAATGCCAGGGTAGGCACATGGGGGGTACTCCACCGCCCTGCGCCTACTTCTAGCTTTTCTTCAAACAGCACCCACCTGTGATAAAGGGATACACAACATTATCGAGACATAGATAGGTAAGGCAGTCCGGCTGCCTTTCACCCAGTTGTGCAGAGTATCTCCCTGTGCACTCACCCTTTGCTGGGTCTCAGATAACTCAAAACCATATTGTACAGGAAGCTGAGTCTCATGGAAAGAATACAAGGGGAAAATCCTAATTTAAGGTAGGAAGGATGCTGTAGAACTATCCAGGTTCCACTCACCTGCCTGTCTCTTTCCACTCCAGTGCCTGGGGCCAGCCCAACAGCTCATTTAGTTGAATGAAGAGCAGAGGGTCCTTAGATACCCCCGATTCCCCATTGTCTGTGTCTGAGGGACCACCAAGACTGGAACTGGGGCTGAGGCCACTGTCCAGTTCCTCTGCAATAACATTTTCATGAGCACTAGAGCATTCAAAGTCCTCTTGGCCTGGCAGCTTCATCTTGGAGAGGCTTGAACAAAATCTAAGGAGCTGTGTTGTCCTGGGGCTCTTCTGTCTGGCTGCATTTATACTGCACCCTGCACCAGCACAAGCAAAGCAAAGCCTGTTGACTCTAGAAAATACCAGTCATCTCCTCCTACACATGTTCTCTGACTCCTGCTGGTCTAAGTGTTTGTAAAACTAATCTAGCCATTCCCAGACATTTCCAAAGGGCCCAACCTGTGTATGTGCATCAGGTCTGACCTCACTGTATTTTGCGTAAATAAATAGGAGTAACTGATACCCAGCTCAAGAATTCTGTTGCCTCTGGTCATCCTGTATCAGATATTGACACCACAAATACAGGACTGTTTAGGTGTCAACAATATAGCATAGAGGCCACAGACACACATTTGGACAAAGAAGGAACTAATAAGTAGCTAGGCTTGTGGAAACTAGGCAAGGAAAGGGAAACAGGAAGGAGGGCTCTTCTTAAATGGGCTAATTTTGGATGGTGGGGAACACAATGCCTATATCTTTAATTCTTCTATCCAATGTCTGCAAACCCAATTTAGCTATGTGCTCTTTAACTCATACCCTCACTGAAGGTGGTAGAGGTGTGTGTGTGTGTGTGTGTGTGTGTGTGTGTGTGTGAGAGAGAGAGAGAGAGAGAGAGAGAGAGAGAGAGAGAGAGAGAGTGTTTCTGGAGCCAAAGTTACAGAAAACAACATGGTCCTTTGTTAGATTCTATTGATTCTACCTTCCAGCTATTCCCAAACTCAGCCACATTCCCCAGCTCCAGCACTATGATCCAAGCCACTATCATTTCTCACCTGAATTATTTCAGTAGTCCACTAGCCACAATAATCTCTTTGGCCTTGGCTCTCCCTTACTTCCAAAAGTCCATCTTCCATATAGCAGCCATAAGGAATTTGTTTGAGACAGGGTCTCACTATGTTTCCCTGTCTGGCCTGGAATTTGTTACAGAGACTGAGTTGGTCTTGAACTCTCAGAGATCTGCATGCCTCTGACTCTGACCGCTGGGCTCAAAGGCATGTACCAAGACCCCCAGCCAACAGTTCTTTTAAAAATATTTTTGGGGCTAGAGAGATGGCTCAGTGGTGAAGAACATTTGCTGCTCTTCCAGAGGACTCAAATTTGATTCCCAGCACCTAGATAGCAGCTCACAACAGTCTGTAACTCCATTTCTACAGAATATGACACCCCCCTCTTCTGGTCTTCTCGGGCATAAGGCACACAGATGATGGACAGAAATATATGCAGGCAAAACACCCCTACCCAACACGCTCAACTCCCTCTCTGGTCTTTCTAACCTGGACCTGGCGGCACAGGCCTGTGATCCCAGCTGCTTTGGAGGCTGGAGCACTGCATGAGGGTGGGCACACACATATACACACATACACACACACACACACACACACACACACAATCAGTGACCTTTGCCTTGAGTTCAACCCCCTTCTGGCATATACATACATATATATATGTAAGGGCGCTCCCTTCTCTGACTGCAAGCCTACATAATGTACCTCTTGGTTTGGTTTGGTTTGATTTGTTTCTTTTTCTCGACAAAGCTTCTCTGTATGTAACCCTGGCTGTCCTGGAACTAACTCTCTAGACCAGGCTGGTCTCAAACTCATACAGATCCACCTCCTCTGCCTCCCAAGTGCTGGGATTAAAAGTATTTGCCCACACTGCTGACTACACAATGTACCATTTAAAAAGGTCTCCAGGGCTGGAAAGATGGCTAGCACTTGACTTTGCTTCCAGAGGTCCTGAGTTCAATTCCCAGCAACCACATGAATAAATAAATCTAAAAAAAAAAAAGGTCTCAGAGATAAAATTCTGTAGATAAGAAAAGGGAAAACAGGGCTGGAGAGATGACTCAGCGGTTAAGAGCACTGACAGCTCTTCCAGAGGACCCAGGTTCAATTCCCAGCACCCACATGGCAGCTAACAACTGTCTGTAGTTCCAGTTCCAGTTCCAGGCAAACACCAAGGCAAATAAATAAAAAATAAAGCTTAAAAAAAAAAAAACAAGGGGGAAACATCAGCACATACTTTCCCTGAAAAGAGGATCTAAATATCTGAGGGGATGCTTCAGGCTGCCTAGCAGGCAGCATCAAGTTGTATCTGGCTGCTGGTGGTGCCAGCAGCAGCCCACCCTCCTGAACACATCTCCAATCTTTGCTACCTTCCTCCTACCCTCCAGCCCCCTGCCCCTGTCTGGGTAATGAGTCTCCTGCCCAAGGGACTTTGCTGTTCTCTGCAAGGAATGTTTTCTCCCTGGGTCCTCACATGCCAAGATCCTTACACCTAGGTCTCTTGTCAAATATGACTTACTCAAGGAATCTTCCCTCTGGAGTCATTCTATGACATTTCTGTTTTGTTTTTCTTACTTAGTTATCACTACTGGTAACCGTGTTTATTGTTTGTGGTTTATTGCCTGCCTCTCTACACACTCACGTACAGTTTTACACCCATGAAGCAGTATCTGACTTGGCCCTGAGCTTTGAGCAGCCTGGCACATAGTGGCTCTCAATAAATACTTGTCTGATGAACGCATAGAAAGGAAGGGTTGAACCAAAAACCGCGCTTCTTCAGGGGGCCACACGAGGGCGCTGCTCCCCATGGCCTGAATCGCTGGAGCCGCTCCCTAATACCAAGCGGTCATGTTTTTTGTTTTGTTTTGTTTTGTTTTTCTGCCAAGACTCGGGAATGGCAAAATGGCAGGGAGAGAATCTGAATCTCTGTCTAGTCCTGGCCCAAGGCAGACTGGCGCTGAGGGATGGCATGTGGAGGTGCATCTCAGGACAAGGAAGGGAAGGACGGTCAGGTTTGTTTGAATGAGAATCAAAGCCCTCATTGGAAAGGGGATTCAGATGTCTTCGCCCTCCCACCTCTGGAATGGTTCAGGAGCTTGGTCCAAAGTGAGGAAGGAGTCACTAAATCACTGAGGTGGTTTCAGTCCCCAGAGAAGACGAAACTGGCCTAAGGGTTGAGAAGACAGGGGATCCCCTGTGATCATTCCTCCAAGAATGTGTCCCAACCTCAGGGGACAAGTGACTCAAGAAAGCTTCAGGGGATAGAATCATGGGCTTGGCATGAGTAACCCCAAATGCACACACACTCTCCACCGTAACTTGGGCCAAAAGTTGGGAAAGTCTGTCCTTGCCTATCTCTGTGGTCCCGCACAGTTCATTATAACATCTGGTGCCACCAAACCTCCCCAGACCTCATTTCAGCCTCATAGCCTGGGTGCCCAGAGCTGGGCAGATTGGTGAAGGAGTTGCCTAGGAAGTCAGATCAGCCTCTGGTCTCCTAGATTGGGCCAGGGGAAGGTATGCTGTGGGCAGGAGCAGCCCTGAGTGTGCACCCTGGAGTTCAAAGACCTGGTTCTCATCCTGGTGATGTCATAGACTTCTGGGAGGTTCGTGATGAAGGGGCTTGTCCCTGAGTCTCAGCTTTCTTTCATGGAAACAAAGATGATTGGTTGGAAGATATCCCCAAGATTCAAATCTTCCTGCAGTAAGATATGGGAGACTGTGACAGGGATGAGTGTGCCACCCCTCCTTAGATGGTGACATTCTAGCAAGTAGTAAAAAGATTTATCTTTGCTGAACAAAATAGAACCTGATGTGGTAGGACACACATTTATCCCAGCTCTCTGAAGGCAGAAGCAGGTGGCTCTCTGTGAGTTTGAGACCATTCTAGTCTACACAGAGAGTTCCAGGAGAGCCAGAGCTGCACAGAGAAACACTGTCTGTCTTAAAAACAAATAAACAAAAACCCAATTAACACAAGTAAAAATAAGAATTGTTTATGCCCAGTAGTCATGACAGCCAAAACCACCCAGCAAGAATTTGTACTAGAATGAAAAGTAAACTTTTTTGAGACAGAATTCATTCCAAGAATGATTCTGAACTTCTAATTCCTGCTTCCATTTCCCAAGTGCTGGGATTGCAGGCACTCACCATTGCATCCAGGCTATTCAGTGGTAAGGATGAACCCCAAGCTTCACACATGCTAGGAAAATATTCTGCCAACTAAACTTCATCCCAGTCCAGATTTTGAAAGAGACGTATTGTCATAAAAGGCATGCATGTGGGACAGTCAGATAGCTCACTGGGTAAGGATGCTTGCCATTAAGCCTGAGGAGCTGAGTCTAATCCCAGACTCTCACAGGAAGGAGAGAATAGAATTCTGATAGCTGTCCTCCAACCTACACATACACACACACACACACATATACACAGAGAGAGAGAGTTCTTCATTTTTATAACCTCTGCTGTTAAAATAATTTCATTACAAACTGAAAATGAAGTTCAAAAGTAGCCCCTACCCACACACTTAGTCTTAAAACAAAGTCAGTACCTGGAGGCAGGCATAATGGAGCACCTTTAGCTCCAGCTACTCAGAAGTAGCTGCAGAAGAAATGCTTGAGCTCAGGAGTTCAAGGTCAACACGGACATAATAGCAAGCTAGCCCCTGCCCTCCCATCTCAAAATGAAATCATTCAATATGTAAATTCTCTACCAAGACTATTCTAGAGTTACATTAAAAACATCTACCCAGACTTACCAGGAATATGACATATGAATATAAATAATAAAATAATGACTGATGCAGATACCACCAAAATGAGCATTCTGTTCTAATTTCTTTCCTGGGAAAGTTAGAGCAAAAACATCTGTTTATATTTTGTATAACTTAGAAATGGATTTAAGGGGCTAGAGAGATGACTCATCGGTTAAGAGCCCTGACTGTTCTTCCAGAGGACCTGAGCTCGATTCCCAGCATCCACATGGCAGCTAACAACTGTCTGTAATTCCAACAGCTGACACCCTTACAGTTATACATGCAGGCAAAACACCAATTCACATAAAAAATAAATATTTTTTTAAAAAGAAGTTAAGAAAAGAAGTGGGTTTAATCTCAAGTAGTCAGGTTTTTAGCCAGGAAGAATCCAACCAGGCAGCTCAAAAGTATGAAATGTAAGGCAACTTATTTGTTTTCCATTTAATGCATTTTAGGTTTATTTTATGTTATGTGCATGTATGTTAAGTCTACCATGTTCATGCAGTGCTCTTTAAGGCCAGAAGATGATGTCAGATCCCCTGGTCCTGGAATTACAGACAGAGCTGCTATGTGGGATCTGGAAGAGCAGCTGTCTCGGCAGACCTTCTTTTTTGGTGTTTCGTTTTGTTTGTTTTTATGTGTTTTTGTAATTTTAAAAATTAATTCTTTGAGATTGCATACAGTATATTTTGATTATATTTACTTCTTTCTCCATCCACCAGCTTTTCCCAGATTCTCTCAGCCTCCCCACTTACCCAATGTCTTGTTCTGTCTCTGTTTTCAAACTCAAGTCCGTTTGTGTTAACTGATTCCTCTGGGCATGGGGCCTGCCGTGGATATGCCAGGTGTCAGCCATTGAAGAAAACTGACTTTCCCTTCTTGTCTCAGAACCAATCGAACACCAACAACTCCTCAGTTTGGGGTAGGATTTGGGTCCACTTCCTCTCCTCTATTCTGGGTTTTTTCTGGCTTGAAATTATGCAGGTTTATGTGAGCTGTCACAATCACTGAGTACATATATATGTGTATATATATGTGTATATATATACATATATATACATATACATATATATATATATATATATAATCTGTCCTATTATGTCTGGAAAACACTACTGCCTTGAAATCATTTACCACCTCTGGCTCTTAAAAACATTTCTGACCCCTTTTCTGCTTAGATCCCTGAACCTTGACGGAGGAATATGCTCTATAGACATCCCATTTAGGGCCCAGGTCTCTGATTCTTTGTTTAGACAGGGTTTCTTGCCTGGCTTGGAATTCACTGTGAAGGTCAGAATAGCTTTGAAATCAACAAATATCTGTCTGCCTCCACCTTCCATGTGCTGGAATTACAGTACAGATGTGCCTCACCACACCTGGCTGGGCACAGTCCTTAGCTGTATATATCTCTGACCCCTTTTTTCCTCAAATGCTTTAAAAATTACCTGATAACAAAAAAACTCTCCTGAAAATTCCTAGAGTGTCCTTTAGGGGGCAGTGTCTTTTCCTTCTTAAACAATTGTCTTAGACCAGCCCTCATTGCAGATGGTTGTTAAACTGTTAAATTGCTGCCCGGTAACTACATACCAATGAGGAACTGAACATGTATGTTTCCGGTACAGAGTATGGTGTGACTGCATTCCAAGGTTAAGGACTGGGACCATTAACAAGAGTACTAACTTACTCACATGGAGCTCTGCATTTTCCTAATCACCTTAGAGACTTTCTCCTTCAATGTCCCCAAAACACCATAAGCAGATGCATTTGTTTATTCCTTTGTTTTTGTTTGTGTTGTGGATTTCTAGAAGTTTCTACCAAGGCTTCTTCCTACTACATTTATCCCTATTATTTATACTATTCAAATCAGGGCCCCCACTCAGGTGTCAGAGCTTGTTCATCTCCAGAGTGGAATATTCACTACCAAATGCCTCAGACCAGCATAAGGGGTGCGGGGGACCCCAAAGACAGCCCAGAATTCCTGGAGAGATGGCTCAGAGGTTAAGAGCACTGACTGTTCTTTCAGAGGTCCTGAGTTCAAATCCCAGCAACCACATGGTGGCTCACAACCATCTATGATGACATCTGGTACCCTCTTCTGTGTACTGTATGCATAATAAATAAATAAATTTTAAAGAAGACTCCTCCCTTTGCTCCTCCTCTTATTCCTCCCCCACTCATTCCCCCTTTCTCTGACCTCTCCCTCTCTTACCTTTCTCTTGAGTTCTTTAAATTAAAAAAAAAAAAAAAAAAAAAAAAACCCACAGGCCAGAATTTAACATCCTAAAATTTTTAGATGTGCAAAAATTGCTTGATGAGCTAACTCAGGCTAAGAGAAACCAGCCAGAGACAGGGAATAGCGACTGTTCACCCTGACTGAGTTTGGGTGACCCTAGCCTCATGGCTAACCTGTTGCTAAAGCATCCCCTAGTAGAAGTGCTCTCTTTAATCACTCTCTCCAACCCAAACTCAGCTATGGGGCTGCTTAGGACACAACCAGATCCTGTGTCCACAGATCCTGTGTGTACTCTGAGCCAGAACTGCTGTTCTTAGTGTGAGGTTCCAAACTTGTAATTTTCTACCTCATTACTAAGTGTAGCCATCTCTGACACTTCATCTCCGAGAAAGGCTGGCCCAGGATAAAGCAGTGTTTTAGATTAGCTACTCTAGATTGTCACAGAACTGTCTCAGCAAGCCTTTTGATAGCAGCATGACAAGGAAAAAAAAAAAAAGCGTGATGGACCTCCCTGGTCCTAGATGTACCACAGTTATTTAACCCTTTATTTTGTCTTTTGTTTGTTCTGGTTTTTTGAGGCAGAGTTTCTGTGTATAACAGTTCTGGTTGTCTTGGAACTCTATTTGTAGACCAGGCTGGCCTGGAACTCACAGAGATCCACTTGCCTCTGTCTCTCAAGTGCTGGGATTAAAGGCATAGCCCGGCAATACCTCATCTTTTTCAAGTGTGGGATCTAAAGCTTGACGCAAGGCACAGGGAGTGCTGAGTGCACCGATGTTTATCACATCCCCACTTGGGAACAAAAAAAGGAGAGAGAGAGGGAGGGAGTAAATTTGTTCATAGTAACAACTGTCATCAACCACCTACCACTTACGATATGTCAAACATGGTACTCGGTTTTGTATACATGATCTGATTTATTCATCACAAGAACCCGACGATAGTCACTGTCATCGATCTCAGTTTTGGATGTATAAACTGCATGTAAGAAGACACTGAATAACTTGCTACAGGTTAGAAAACTGAACAAACGGCCGGAGAGGTGAGGGCATTACTGCCTGATGGCCTGAATGTGATCTCCGGAACTCACGTGGTGGAAGGAGAGAGCTGACTCCAGCAAGCATGTCACAACCAATGAGAAAGATAAAACAGATAAATGTTAAATAAGCTGGGGGGGAAAACCCACAAAAGCCAGCACCAAAATTCAAATTCACAGTTGTCTGGTTCCTAAGAGTGTATCCATTTCACTGGCTGCTGTGCTGTTCTTTCTCATTCCCACCTTTCAGCCTAGTTAGGCAGTGACTGTGGTCACCACACTCTCAGTAAAACTGATGCTGTTATTGTCTGCAGAGGCAGAGAGGACGCTGCCGTCTTCTCATCCACTTGCTCAGATACCATTAAACTAAAAGTAGAAGCCTAAGTCAAAGAGAAGGCTTCAGTTGGTCAGCCATGGCGATTCTAGCTGGGGGACCTTGGGCTGTTACGTCTTTGAGCTCTAATCCTTTCAAATGGGGATGATGACACCATCGTATCTGATGTTGGAGGATCAAGTAAGGCAACACAAGCTAAGCACTGAGCACACGGATGTGTATCTCTACTCATATTTCCTCTGCCCATGCCCCTACCTCAGAAAGAAGTTCCAATTCCAACAGGTTTTGAAATTTGATATTTCTGTCTTGGTCTCAGTTGCTGAGATTATAGGTATGAACCATCGTGTCTGGCTTTATATACCCTTTGGTTTGTTTGCTTGCTTAGTTGCTTGTTTTTATAGCACAGGCCTTTTACATGCAAGGCATGTGCTCATGCAATGAGCTACATCCCCAACCCTGAGTTTAGGCCTTCTTTGTTTGGGGTTTGGTTTTCTTTTCTTTTAATAATTTGTTTATTCTTATTTATGTACATTGATGTTATGCCTGCATGTATGTCTGTGTGAGGGGACAGATCTTGGAGTTACATATAGTTGTGAGCTGCCATGTGGGTGCTGGGAATTGAACCAGGATCCTCTTATAGAACAATCTGTGCTCTTAACCACTGAGCCATCTCTCCAGTCCCAAAATGAGATTTATTTATTATGTAAAGAATTCTGCCTATATGTATGCCTATACATCAGAACTCATTATAGATGGTTGTGAGCCAACATGCAGTTGCTGGGAATTGAACCAGGTCCTCTAGAAGAACAGTCAGTGCTCTTAACTTCTGAGCCATCTTTCCAGCCCCAGGTTTGGCTTTCTTTCTTTTTTTAAAAAAGTATTTATTTATTTATTATGTATACCGTGTACAGAAGAGGGTATCAGATCCCACCATAGATGTCGGTGAGCCACAATGTGGTTGCTGGGAATTGAACTCAGGACCTCTGGAAGAACAGTCAGTGCTCCCAACCCCTGAGCCATCTGTCCAGCCCCCCAGGTTTGGTTTTCAAGACATGGTTTCTCTGGGTAGTCCTGGCTGTTCTGGAACTCTCTCTGTAGACTGGGCCAGTCTCGAATTCAGATTCATCTGTCTCTGCCTCCCAAGTGTTGGAACTAAAGGTGTGTGCCACTACTTCTGACTGGGCCTTTTCATTTTTAATAGTCCCTAATGGTTCTGATGCACAGTCAGGTTTAGGGGAACTCACCTAACAAGGTGTATGTCCGAGTCACAGAGGGGGGCAGGGATCATGAGTGGTCCGTTTCCGAGAGCACCTCTCACACTTGCTCTACTAAATTATTATAGCTGCTTTTCTCCCAGCTCCTCCGCACTTTAGCGGTGAGTCAGCAGGACCCAGAGACCCAAGGAGCCTGCCTTTCTAGCTGTCTGGGAACCGGGCCTAGGCTGGAAAACAGGATCCATAGGTTCTGCTCTAGATTAGCTCCTTTTGACTCACTAGTAGCAAAAGGCCAGTCAGTCTCCAAGTCTGTTTGCTCATGTTTAATAGATAGTTCAAGGAGGCAGATTTGCCCATCAGAACTCTGCTTAGGATTGTCTCTGGCCCTTGACAATCAATAGGTAGAGGGACGTGGGCAGGAGGTAAAAAGAACCTGGAACATTCTTGCACAACTCTGATTTCCCATCCCTATCTCCTTTGAGTCTCACAATGATGGGGAATAAAACTCACTTTCTACCTGGTTGGTAATCTTCATGCCTTCTGTTCTCTGCCCCACTATGATTTCACATCACTGCCTTTCTGGTCTTCATGCTCCTCTCTGAATGCTTCAAGCTTGTTCCTGCATCCTGCCCTCTGCACTGTCTCTGACACTTGGAGCACTCTGTCACAAATAATCACAAGTCTGTTTTCTTCTTCTCACCCAGGCCTTGGTTTACCAGTGACCTTTTCAGAAAAGGTCTCGTTAGCCCATCATCAAGTGTCAAGTGTGGGGCAGACAGCAGAAAGCATCCTCTTCTAACACATCATCTGAACTCTCACCCCAGCACTCATTCACTCCCTAGCATCTGGAAAGTGTTTCCTGAAGCTTCTCGAATAAGCCAGCTAATCAGGCCACCCCAGCATGGGTTATAATTGAGATGTTTTGTTTCTAAGACCAATCCTTTTGTAGTCCAGAGTGAACGAAAATTCAGTGTATAGATGATGATGACCTTGAATTTATCCTGTTCCCTCCACTTTATAGTGGAGGGATCACAGGTGTGGGCACCAAGTCCAGGGGTTTGCTGTTGTTGTTGGTAGTGGTGGTGGTTTTTCCTTTCTGCCTCTTTTGAGGAACTGAAGATGGAACCCAGGGCTTTGCACATGCTACAAACTCTCCCAGTGAGTTGCATTCTCATCCTGTGATTTTGTTTTGTTTTGCTTAGTCTTTTAGTCCTAGGCTATCTGCAGTTCTGGGAAGGGAAGTGACTATCCCAAGTCCTTTTCAGGTCTTTCTCCAGGCTCTTCCTTGTAAAACCTGACACACAGACCTGGAGGATAGGGTGAGGCTCCTGGTGTGATGAAAGCTTGGAGTTGCCCCAACAGAGCAGAGCTGACGTGGGGCTGAGGCAGAAGGACGTAGCATAGGAAGGAAGAAGCAGGCTAGGACAGGAGAGCAGGGTGTGAATGGTGGGAGGGGGCAAGGGGAGTGATTTGGTCATGTGTCAGGAAGTATCTTCCTCCACCCTTCCCTGGGGAGAACCCTGACCCCTAGGTGGCTTTGGTTTTAAGAAGGTGATCAAACACCTGCTGGAGGAGGTGAAGGTGTGGCTGGGGTGGTGGCTGTCCTCTGAGGTCCTAGGCCTGATACTGAGCACCCAGAGGAAATGGCTTTTGGCCAAGTAGGTGACAAGTTGGCTTCCGTCTGAAACCAGTTTGTCTGCACATGGATGCTGACACCTGGCCAGACTGTCTAGGGAAGAGAGAGAAACGGGTATCTAAGAAAAAGGAGTAATGAAGGTGAATATCCAGTGATAACTACAACGGCAGTTCTAGGTCACATTTATCAAGAGCTCAGACGCATCACTAGACTTTCTGCTTTATATTTGTTTCCTCATTCAGTCCTCAAAAAGCTGTCCACAACGTAGGCGTTGTTAGCATTACTATTGTTCCCATTTGGAATATGTAGACACTGAGGCTCAATAAGATCAATTATCTTAGGGCTAGAGACATGGCTCAGCAGTTAAGAACACTGGCTCTGCCTCCAAAGAATCCAGGTTTGATTCCCCATGTCCACAAAGGGGCTCACAACCATCTATAACTCCAGTACCAGGGAATCTGATGCCCTCTTCTGACCTCTGAGGGCACCAGGCAGGCATGTTGTACACAGACATATATGCAGGCAAATACCTATATGCATAAAATTAAACAAATTGACCTCCTTCCAAAAATATAAAATCAACTGTCTTATCCAAACTTACACAGTAAGTAGCAATCAGAGTCTGTGGGCATAGCAGTGCACTGTGGAAACCTAAGCCTGGGAGTGTACTGGGGGGATTAAAAGGGGACCAGCTAGATTGACCCTTGCAAAGGTGGGGGGTAGGGTGGGGAGAACAAGTGGGATAGACAGTGTATAAATAGTAGACCTGTTTTTATCCCTACACATGGCTGAATCAGGCAAGTGCTCTGTCTGGCACAATTTGAGGGCTCTGAATGCCAACCCAGCCCTGTGTCAAACTCCCTACCCAGCACGTCCCTGGAAGCTGAAATACTTACTGAGGGAGTCATTATTTGAGTCAGGACATTGACTCCAGACGACCCCTTTCGCCGTAAACATACACCAGCTGGAAAAGAAACAGCAGTCTGGCACGGGTTGCAAATACTCATCTAGATTAGGTAGGTAGTCGGGTCCTTTGAGAGGAGAGTTCATTTTCGAGAGAGTGGTTTTAATACCCAAGAAGAGTTTGAGGCTTGTCCTCTAATCTGTGTCTCTCTGATTGCAAAAGCCTGGGAATTATGTTGCATAGCTCAGAAGTCCTAAAGTAGATTATGTCCCCTGGGGGAAAGCAGTGGAAGCCTTTCCTAACTGCCTTTGCTCTTGCTGGATTGGCATCAAATGACTACAACTTCAGGTCTGGTCACTTTGCCCTCAGGAGACTAGCTGTCATTCGTGTATCTAATTTTTAAACGATAAACGAAATATTATTTGCGGCTTGCTGTGTCGGTAGGCTTCTGAGTGCAGATACCTAGTGTGGACCCCGGATTTGTCAAAGATGCAGAGCGCAGGCTGGGAACAGCTCTCAGCTCAGCTTTCACTAGGCTGCCCCGCAACCGGCGGTGGAGGAAAGGTAGGATCCTGTCTTCGCCACCTGCTGGTCATTCACCCTACACCCACACTCCGGCCACGGTTGCTCTGGTCTGGTCCCAAAAAATGCGAGCGCCTCCCGGTCCTCCCGCCGGGACTGCCTAGTCCGGGGCAACGCTGCCGGCGCCTGCAGTTGGGCGGGCTTCCCGGAGCGGAGGGGGGGGAGGGGAGGGGGCGGCGCCGGGCGGGGCGGGGCACCTGGAGCCTTATTCCCGGCCGCGCGCTGCGAGCGACTGCTCAGTCGGCCCCGGGAGCTGCACGCGGCGCGTGGCTAGTCGGCCTGAGAGACTTGCAGGGGCTGGGCGGACTCACGGACCGACTCTGAACAGACGGACATATCGCGGCCGCAGGGCTCCTCGGCAAGATCGCACCCAGAAACCGGCAGCAGACCTTGCCTGGTGGAATCTCGCTACCCTCCGCCGCCTGGCCCGGGTGCAGTCGTCCAGCGGCTGCTGCATCCGAAGTGACCGCTGTCTCGCCGTCTCCTGCAAGGCTCGGGACCATGAAGCTGCTGCCGTCGGTGATGCTGAAGCTCTTTCTGGCTGCAGGTAAGAGGACTGCTGATATCTCCGAGGTCGGGGGTGTGGTGGGGGCGTCGTGCGGGGGACACCTAGGAAGGTCGATGTGACGCGCCCCCTCCCCCAGCGGGCCACTTGATGGGGCCCGTGCGCCCTATAGGGCGGGCGTGGACCTCGATGGCCTGGTGGCGCGGGGTCTAGGCGATGGGTCTGATGGGGCCTCCTTTCTTCCCCAGTGTTGCCGGCGTTGGTGACTGGTGAGAGTCTGGAGCGGCTTCGGAGAGGTCTGGCGGCAGCGACCAGCAATCCTGACTTTCCCACTGGATCCACAAACCCGCTGCTACCCACGGGAGATAGTCGTGCTCAGGAAGTCCCGGACTTGGAACAGAAAGATCCAGACCTTCTCAGAGGTGGGTATGGAGGCCGCCTAACCTTGGTGCTGTTTGCAGCTAAAGAATACACAGGCCTGAGATTTATGCCTCAGGGGATGTTTATGGAAGACTTCAAGGAAAAGCTGATATAGCTTAATTGGAGTTGGGAGTTCTACAATATATATGGTGCTGTCATTCTTTGGTCTCACCTGGTGTGGGTTCTTACTTTGGATACTTTGAGGCAGGTTTGTCCTCTGAGGTAAGCTGGATGGTAGAAGGAAGGCATGGCTGAGACACTTTCTTTTTTCTTTTTTTGGATGGGGGGTGTGTGTTAAGACAAGGTTTCTCTATGTAGCCCTAGCTGTCCTGGAACTCACTTTGTAGACCAGAGTGACCTAGGACTCACAGAGATCTGCCTGCCTCTGTTTCTGGAGGGCTGGAATTAACACCACTGCCCAGTGCTTTCTCTAGAGTGTCTGGGGGGGGGGCTGCACCTCCAATCTAGTGTATATATGTGATGATTATATATAAAAAGATAATAGATGGGAACATGGAAAGTGTGCAGTGTTAGTCTTTCCACCGTCTCCAGGTTAGGGAAAGAGGGCAGTGAGGAGCTCTTGGCTTTGGAAGATGAGGCTAGCACCCCTGCAGCTGGCAATGAGTGATTGAGTGCTGGGGCTGCAGGAGGCTGTTTTGAAATGCTGTGGGTCTGAAACTTGTAGACTTCCTGCCCACTGGAATCTCTAGGAGACTCCAAGAGCAAAGAGTCATGTGTGATCCTATAACCTGTATCTGTGGCTGAACACAGGGACTGGGCAGAGTCCAGAAGCCGATGGCCTCCCTGCCTCTAGCCCTTGCAGTGATTCTCAGAGGTGGAGCCAGGTCTAATCCTGGTGGACCCGGAATGACCATATTTGGTCGAAAGGAGACACACCTGTTCAGCCCCACCTGCTGCTCAGGCTGCCGGCTCCCTCCTCAGACAAGGCTTCCCAGGGTGCTTGCTCTGCTTTGCAGACGTCAGGAGTCTGCTCTAGAACTGAGGCACACTTCATCCTCTCTACACTGGACCCTTGGGGTCACCCATATCCTGAACAGTCTGGATTCTCCTGGCTCTCACTTAGGCTGGGAAGGGCTGGGCTGGGCAGTGACTCACCCCCCACCCACATGGCTGCTCCTCATACCTCTGCCAACCTGACTCACTGCTCCCTCTCCTCAGCAGGAGCCTAACTTGTCAATCTTATTCTCTCTCTCTCTCTCTCTCTCTCTCTCTCTCTCTCTCTCTCTCTCTCTCTGATTGCTTTGGGTCCTTCTGCTTTGCTTTCCCTGGAGACATGATAACTGGTTCTCTCTGGCCACCTGCCTCACCTTCTGAACTCTGAAGAAGACTGGAGCAGGACCAGAGAGAGACTCCAGTTCTAATGCTAATCTTGCACTACCCTGGGGGCAAGTCCCTGCCTTTTAGGGATCCTATGGTTTTCATCTTGAAAGTGCCCTGGCTTTGTTGAAGTCTCCTTTGTCTTGAGGATTCTGTGTCCATAGTCTAACCTATCATTTTCACCTTTCTACCAGACACAGCTGTAGCTATGAACAGTAAGCACCTTTTAAACCATTTGGTTCAGGGATGGGAGAGGCTGGCATCAGACTCCTGGGCTAAGGGCCAGTCCCAGGAGTATGTGAGCTTGTTCTCCCCCAAGTATCTGCAGCCTGCAAAGAAGAGGGGGGTCAGCAGTCCATTTCCTTCTGCATAGTTCGCCCCTATTGTAACCCCCTCCCTATCCCAGGTAGAAATAGGACATTTGGGGATAAGTCCAAATGGATATTTGAAAAAGTGGATACATTGTTAAAGGGCATGGGGCAGATATTCTGTCCAAACCCCCAAAAAGGTAAAGTCTTTTAAATCAGGAATAGCCCATTTGCTGTTTCAGAGCTAGGTTCTACACCAAGCATGTTCCCTAATACCAATGGGAGGATTCTAAAGCTATAGACACTTTTATTTTAGAAGCTTTCTACCCCAAACCGCCACGTTCCTTCTCCCAGAGCAATTTTTGTCTGTGACCCTATCTTTCTGCAAGTGGGTCACTGAGCGCGGTATCAGGAAGTGAGGCCGACCGAAACTAAAATAGAATCAAGTAGATGTGGGGGAGTCACCCACAGATGAGGGTAGAAAGTGGGCAGAATTTGAGTGCCAGGCTGGTAGCTTTGCTCAGAGGGCTGTAGTTTCTCTGGCTTTCCTAGAATGAGGCTCTTCTTCCTTGGGGCCTAACCCAGCTTCTTTTTCCTCCTATAGTTTCCTCTTTCTGGTAGTTCTTAAAGAGCTTTCCCAGGCCTCTGACTCCAGGTAGGATGAAAGAGTATGTGCATCCTCATTGGTTATGTGGGTACCCAGCTATCATTTCATGTTTCAGACACCGAGGTGGGAAGAATGGGAAATCTGAGGTCAGCCTGGCTTAGACCTGGAGATACTTTCTCAAAAGGATGGAGTCCAAAGGCCTAACTGGGTACCTTTTTTTCCTGCAGTTGCTTTCTCCTCCAAACCACAAGCCCTAGCCACACCAAGCAAAGAAAAGAATGGAAAAAAAAAGAAGAAAGGCAAGGGATTAGGAAAGAAGAGAGACCCGTGTCTTAGGAAATATAAGGACTTCTGCATCCATGGGGAATGTAAATACTTGAAGGATCTCAGAGCTCCATCATGCAAGTAAGTGGCCTATCCCAGAAAGAATCTCATTATCACACTGTCAGCCACATGTTCTCTTTGTCACTGTTCCTTGAATTCATAATTTCATCCAGTTTCTTTTCAACCTTGGGGAGGAAGTTCAAAGGAAGGGACATATTTTTAGTCAGCGGAAGTCCCTGCCACCAACAAGAAAGAGGATGCAATTTCCTGTGGCATGGGTTTGTAACGCTCCTTAATTCTTTGGGACATTTCCTCCTGCACCCCTGTAAATGAACTTCTGTCTAGAAATACTGATACTTGTGAATGAGGTCCTTCACTCTGGCTTTGGACCCTTCTCTGGAAAGGAAGACAGGTAGGAGACTAGGAGGAGTGAGTGCGGCTGAGATAAGGTTCCCTCAGTCAGATGCTGTGCAGGTGAGCATGTGAGTTAGTGCTTCTAAGGCATGGCAGGACCACACAGAAAGGAACCATCGTGTAGAATGAATTGAAAACCCTCTTCACTTTTTTAGTCAGGCAAGGGACGGAAGAATGTGGAAGACATAAAGGACATTGACCTTTTGTGGAATAGAGGGTGTGTGCAGGATTAATAGTGGAGCCTAATTCAACCTGCAGCATCACCACTCTCTGTCAGGAGTGTGTGGAGAGGGGTTCTAGGTTCATTATCTTCTCATAGGTCAAACCCAGCAAGCTATCTCCCGGATGGTGGTAGTGCTATGCTCTCTGGCAGATATAATGTTACCACTATTCCTGAGGCCAACACCCCACATCAGACTACAAATATCCCCTCTTTTCTCTGTCAAGAGAAAGAAACAGATAAACTCTTGGAGCCCTGTGACCCTTCCTAGGAGACCTTGGACAGTCCAGGATGCTATTATGTGTATTCTGCCTCCCATCCTGTCAAAAAAAAAAAAATCTATTTGTATGGCATCTCTACCACCTGTGACTGACATGGGTCTTTTGGCTTAGATGAGCATCATTGTCCTGTCTAATCAGACATAGCAGATCTGTTCTGTATTTAGCAGTTGGCAGACAGACTCATTGCTTCCCACCTTCACAGACAGTGTATCCCTTCCTGTAACCCCCTGGGCAGGAGCTTGGTGTGTTAGAGAGACTTGGTTAAGAATGGAAGGATCTCTGTCTGCTCCTTCCCAGTGTCCTGGGACAGGACAGGAAATGTTTGTCTTAAATGTGTAAAATGGCATCATTAGCTCAGGGAGGAGAAAGTGACTCTGAGGGTAGCCAAGACAGACTAGAGCCAGCAGTCTGTCTAGCCACACTGGCTCAGGATGTTTGTGGCTCAGAGTGTTTGGCAAATGGATGTGCAAGGCTTCCATTGATCAGACAGAAGCAGGGCTCCTCTGACTGACCTCCTAAGCTCAGAGAACCCAAGAGGTGTGCCCAAGGCCACCTTCCCAGTGGCTCTAGGAATAGTGATGATTATAGTGGCATTATTTCTTTGAGATCTTCATTGTTGACATTTAAATTGACACTGTCTAAAGGGATGAAAAAAAAGATGGTCTTTTGGGATTTCCAAAGGCTTCTGCTGGGAGGGAAGGCAGAACTCTCTTTCTCTGCTTAAAAAATGAGGAAGCCACAACGAGTGAGTAAGAAGTTATTTGCATGAGATCAACAGCTAAATAAATTCATGGGAAGAAGATAGGGTCTCACTCCTATCCCAGCATGCTTTTCATGCTCCCGGGCCACACTGGGTGTTGGCTTTCCTCCTCTGTGCCTGTCCTTACAGAGTCAAGCAGGATTTTATGGAGGGCAGCTGTTGTCCTAGAACATGTTAGCATTTTGCTAGGCTAAGAGCATAGCAAGTAACCAGAAGACTTTCTGTCAGTTTCCTAGGCACACATCATAGGGTGGGTTCTCTGACACAGAGATCCTAGTTTGGGGTAATGTGACATCTGCGCAACTACGTCTGTGTCCCTTTTTGTGGCTTCTCCTCTACTTTAGACCCAGGAACTATCAGCGAGGGTGTGTCCTGGCTGCTGTGGTGAACTTGAGGCTAGCTGGCTTCCTAGACCAGCCTTTGACAGCCACTATGAACAGGAAAATCCTTCTGGGTCACCAGCCAAAAGTTGCCCTTAAAGAGCACTTTTCTTGGACTTCTGACTGGCTGCAAAGTTTCCTGTGGCTAGAGGAAACCTAAGGGTAGCTGGGAGAGAAACATGCCTGACATATGCAGACACCCCCTTCTTTTGACTACATCTGGCTTGGGCATCTCATTCTTTTTCTTTTTTAAAAAAACTTATTTATTTATTTGCCTTGGTGTTTGCTGGAACTGGAACTACAGACAGTTGTGAGCTGCCAGGTGGGTGCTGGGAATCGAACCCGGGTCCTCTGGAAGAGCAGTCAGTGCTCTTAACTGCTGAGCCATCTTTCCAGCCCAGGCATCTCATTCTTTGAGATATAGGCTTTACCCTCTGGCTTGATTGTAAAATAACTCACAGGAGTGGGTCCTGGGCTTTTTGTGATGCTCCAGTGAGGCAGACTTTTATTACCTCTGATTTGACGCAAGGAGACCAAAGCTTAGAAAAGTAATGTGACTTGCCCAAGATCACCTGGCTAGAAATAGCAGAACCAGTCTGGAACTCATTTATCCTGATCTCCTCTATCAAATGATGCTTCCTCCCACTTCTGGGGTAGATATGGAAATATATCACACTGTGTAGGCAATATCTTTGGACTCTAAAAGGAACTCCTGTTATCATGCACGTCTTGAAGTGGGTCACAGACATGGAGAAGAGAAACGTGTCCTAGTTTGATAGATGTGTGTCTTGGCTTGAGGCAAGACACATGATCTTGCCCTGCATCCAGGGATGTGTGGAATGTATTCAGCCCCCCTCCTTCCCCGGGGAATCCAGGCTTTGAAGGGACGGAGAAGTGGGTAATATTAGCCCATTTACATTATTATCCTTTTGACTCAGGACAGAGGTAGAGGGATTATATAACTGAATTGCAGGACTCTGAGGCCAACTTTTATTTCTATCATCTGAGTAACTACCTGTGGGGTTTGAATGATGGTTTGAAAGTGCAAAACAGATTGAGCTCCAGCTCCCCTTCCCTGGAATAGCGTACTTGCTAAACTCATCCAGACTGCTGGGTTAAATCCAGGCTCTACTACTCACTAACTCTGTAACTTTGGCATCTTATTTAGCAGAGTTTAGGCTTTAGTTTTTTCAGCTTCAAAATGGGAGTGATACCTCCTACTTCACAGGCTGTTTGACCTTAAATGCTCAGTGAAATCAAAGACCCTGAGTTCAGGCCTCAGCACCAAAGATCAAATAAGATAATCCTTGTGAAGTGGTTAGCACAGAATGCTTGGTCATGGTAGGCTTTTGTTACTTGCTACTTATAATTAAAGCTGTGAATAATAAATGATAACAGCAGTTTGGTCAGAGAACAGATCAGACAGCCCAGGACCTACCAGATATGTTTTCTTAGGTTGCCTGTGTTACTCTGTGTGGACAAAATCATAGTGGCTTCTGATCATGGCCTTGCTGCCTCCTAGTTATGGAACTTGACCAGTTACTTAATCTCTTTGACCCTTAGCTCTATGCACACATGATTTTCTAGGGACACTCCCAGGAGCTTCCTTTAGGTCCAGGCAGGGTAAGGATATATCCCCACACACACACTCTGACTCAAGGGTTAGACACACTGAAGAGGCTAGGTAAGGAAGATCGTCTCTCCTTTGGGGGCCTGACCTATCTTTATGTTGCTCCATTCCCAGGAGTAGCGGCAGGTAGTGCTAAGTAAGAACACAAATGCAGTGCTACCCAGCCCTACCCCTTTCCCACTGCCAGAGTGGGCATCTCTGCTCCTTGCAGCCTCCCAGGGCCCTGCCATCAGAAAGGGGGCATGCACCCAGGCTCTGAGGCTCCAGATGCACAACCTCCTCCCAGAGAAGATACAGTTCAGAGTTGGGGGCCATTGGGGTCTGTGCCTCCTTCAGCAGCTGCTGGCCTAACATCCCCAGACTGACAAGCCTACTCCTGCCCCAGCTGATGAGTGGGCAGTTGTGGAGTATGAGTGCACAAAGTTAGAGTCCATGCGGCTGCCCTGTTGCATGACCTTGGGAAGCCATGCCACCTTTCTATAGCAAGGGGCTCCCACCTACATCAAAGGAAGGGATGTGAGTATGTTTCTTCAGCAGTCTTCCTAAGTCTTCAAGGAAATGCTTTGTGTTCAAAGAGGCACTTGTCACGTGATTTGTTTCTTGAGTGAGAAGAGCCAAGGGATTGTTTCTGACATTCTTTAATGCTCTGACAGGGTGGCTGGGCAGGAAGATGTTATCTCGGTTTGTTTGTTTTGTCCTGTGATGAAGGAGGCCTGAGAGCCCAGCATTCAGAGGCCAAAGGCTATAGTTTAGCTCCCAGGTTGGGAGCTAGGAGTTAAATGAAGGAAATGAGAAAAATGATTCCTGGCACAGAGACAGGACCTATTAATAGGCTGCGCAGCGGTGGGGAGGGACTGCATGCTGGATGCATTGATGGGCAAGGCTGGGTTTATTTCTGGGTCAGAATGTAGAAGGGCCTCTCCGGAAGGAATGATACTGAACCCCCTCAACTCAGTCCAACAGCCCTGATGCTCAAGTCCTCTTAAGTGGCTTAAGGAAAACACCTTAGTACAGATGTAATAGATTAAACCCATGTGGAATACATCTAAACTGAGACCTTCAATCCTCCCTCGCTTTTTCCATGCCTGAAGCAGGACTCTGGGGGTAGGGGCGGAAAGAGAGAGCGCGGAAGAGAGGGTGCGTACACCATTAACTCTATCTTCTTCTTGTTATTCTAGCTGCCACCCAGGTTACCATGGAGAGAGGTGTCATGGGCTGACCCTACCAGTGGAAAATCGCTTATATACATATGACCACACTACAGTCTTGGCTGTGGTGGCTGTGGTGTTGTCTTCTGTCTGTCTGCTTGTCATAGTGGGACTTCTCATGTTTAGGTGAGTGTTCTGCAAGTTACTCACTTCTTTCTCCTCCTAAAACTTAGGACTAGAGCCTGTTCTCATACCCCTGGCCTGGCCTTGCTATTGTATAGTTTTAAGAAATTATTTTGGCTGACACAGCATGTAGCCAGTGTGTAGAGCCCAGAGTACAGAGTATTGCCAGGCCATACATGAGGTTTATTTCCTACCTCTGTGGCCTGGTGACTCAACCATGGAGACACCTCTTAACATTTCTTTCTCCGGGCATTACCATGTAGTTTGGTAGTAAAGGTATGGATAATATTATTGATGATAGTCTTCCAGGGATTGTACTCTATAAGGATGTTTGAGAACCAAATATTATTAAGATAAGTAAAGTCGGGAAGACAGGTGTGTACCTGCTATGTACGTAGGCTACATAGAAAATGCTAGACCAGTCTGATTATGGTTATATATATGGACACACACATATACATAAATATATAAATGCTCTGCTGGTAGAGGCAGGAATCCTGTGGGGAAGCTAGATTTTGACCAAAGACGAATGAGTTAGCATACCCCCTGGGCTTTTTCAAGAAATAGATAGCCATCATGGGAGTCCTTGAGAGGACTGACTATGGGACCTGACTCTGTCATCTTCTCACAACCCTTTACCTTCCTCAGGTACCATAGGCGAGGAGGTTATGATGTGGAAAGTGAAGAGAAAGTGAAGTTGGGCATGACCAATTCCCACTGAGAAGGACCTGCACTTGAGGTAATGGTCCATTCTTTGCCCTGGGTAACATAGAGAAGCCAAGGCCTGGGTGGGTCTTGGGTAGGTTTCAGTGAGTGCTGAATTCTTTGGAGTAGGGATTGCAGGGGGCAGGTTACTATTGTGGAGTCAGTTCTGATGCAGAATTGTCTTCTGGACTTGGGGAGAATCTCCAGTTAGATGACAAGGTTACAGTGCCCTTTGCTCCTCTTCTGAATGCTCTCTGCATTTCGTAAGGTTGGACCCTGTTTTGAATGCCTCCCTCTTGTGCTTCAGGAGCCTTCAGAGGACGGCTACAGATGAGACAATGGTTCATTGCAAGTTCTACCAAGGGGAAAGACTTCACAAGCAGCCATGAAGACTTCTTCATTCCCAGTTACTACCCTGACTGGGCCTCCCATAATTGCTCTGCAAAAACATCAGAGCCTCTAAGTGCCAAATAGACTATGCCCACTGGGATCCAGATCAGAACAGAGTGGAAGCAGGAGCCCCCCAGGCCTTTCTGATTCCCCTCCACCAAACCGAACCCACCGGTTTGTTTAAACACCTAGCTTCTGGATTAAAGTGCCAGCTAGATTCTATAGCTTCCAGGATTTTTGACTGAAAAGAAGGAGGGGAAGGAGGAATGATTTATGGATCGGAAGAAAGCAACGGAGTTGAGAAGCCGTGTGTTCAAGTAGCCACAAGGGATCTGCTGTTTGGACCCTCCAGCACGCTGGATTGGATGAGCTAACTGTGAAATGCCACAAGCCCAAGAACTCTGAATTTTGGGACTTCTACCCAGAGAGGGGAAAAATAACAACTATTTTTTTTTTGTTATTTGTTTGTAAAATGTCTCTTAAATTATATATTTATTTTATTCTATGTATGTTAATTTATTTAGTTTTTAACAATCTAACAATAATATTTCAAGTGCCTAGACTGTTACTTTGGCAATGTCCTGGCCCACTTCCTTGCAGCTCTACTATATGGCTCAGTGCCACACTCCCATGCGCTCTGTAACTCATCCGTAGTAATTTATTGTCTGTCTACATTTCAGAAGATATCCCAGGAGCAGAGTATCCGGGGGAGTTGTGTATGGTCAGAGTACAGGGATTGGTTTGGGCAGAGCCACTCTGTGAGTTGGACTGCAGTCTTGCCTAGGTGATTTTTGTCTACTGTTTGTGTTTTGAAAGCCCAAGGTGCTGATGTCAATGTGTAATAGATATTAGTGTTTCCCTGTGTCCTCTCCCTTCCAAATCTCAGAAGACATTGGTCGTCCATGCCTGCAGTTTCCTGGCCCCCTTTCCCAACCTCCCTGTGTTCCTCCCGCCATTCTTCTGGTGCTACTCCATGCAGAGGTTGATAGAGCAGAGGACAGCTTGGGAAAGGTATTAGTAAAGAAAAAGGCTGAGGAAAAGCAGGGGTGTTGGAGTTGACTGTTCTTGGTAATTGATTACCTATCAATTGCTACAGAGAAGGTTGGTGGTAGCAAAGATTTGGGGTAAGAAAACTATATAGTCTCACCAAAACTGTAATGTTATGTTCCCCATGGAAGTTTCTGGTGCCATTTATGAACTGTTACAACCTATATTTCCAAAACCTGGTTCATATTTATACTTTGTGATCCAAATAAAGATAACCCTTACTCCATAGTCTGCTTAATTTTGGTTGTTTTCTGGTATGTTGTTGTTGTTTTGAACAGGGTATCACTATGGAGCTCTGGCTGGCTGACCTGGAGCTCTCTATGTATGTAATCCAGGCTGGCCTTGAACTCAGATATGCCTGTCTCCTGAGTACTAAGGGTAAAGGCTTGCACCATCACACTGGGCTTGTTTGTGTTTTTTTTTTTTTTTTATGTGTGTGAGGGTCAGAAGTTCACCTTGGGTGTCTTTCATAATTGCTTTCCTTTATTATTTATTAGTTTTCTTTTTTTTTTTCCCCAGATAAAGCCTCACTACATAGCCATAGCTGGTTCAGAACTCAGAAATCTACCTGTCTACCTCTTTAGTGATGAGACTAAAGGCGTGTAAATCTCATGGAAATGCCTGACTTGGTTTTCCTACTTTTTGAGACAAGAGTCTCTCATCGGACCTGGAGCTCATCAGTTCAGTTTGGCTAGGCTAGCGGGTCGTAAGCTTCAGGAATTCTGAGTCTTCCTCCACTACCAAGAGTCTAGGATTACAGACACTGGGATTACAGGCACTGTGGATACAAACTAAGGTCCTTGTGTTTATATATTAAATACTTTACAGGGGCTGGAGAGATGGCTCAGCGGTTAAGAGCACTAACTGTTCTTCCAGAGGACCTGAGTTTGATTCCCAGCATCCACATGGCATCTAACAACTGTCTGTAATTCCAAGATCTGACACCCTCACACAGCTATACATGCAGGCAAAACACCAATTCACATAAAAATAAAAATGAATATTTTTTTAAAATTCTTACTACTTCTCACACAAGAAAGACTAGAGCTTTGGTGTAGAGATTTGGCTGGCTGGGTTTATGTGTGCTCAGTTGTCAGGTCCTAGACTCAAGATGTAATTGTGTACTGTACAGGCAAGCAGCTGTTGCTCCTGGAAAGAACAAGATGTTTATGCCTTTGCTCTCTTGCTCTACAGCCAATATACCAGCAACTCTTGTCTGCTGTACATTTTAGAGTGTATGTACAGCCACTGTCACCGTCACCTCTCAGACCCACACGCTGGGACGGCCTCCTGCCTTCCAAGTTCCCCCTTGTTTCTTGGCCAATATGATCTTTTATTTAAAACATAACGATGGGCTGGGAGTAGTAGAATACATGCTTTGCATGCAAGAAGTCCAAGGTTTGAGACGTTCACATCTGACACACACATGAACAGATGTTGTCTGTTTCCTGATCACCCTATATTTATACACAGAACATTCTTCAACATGCCATCTTCTCCTTAGAGGGATTTATGTTCCTCCAAAGTTCCCAAGTACTACTAACACATTCCTATTTGTTTATTGTCCATCTGGTCCCACTAAGCCCCATGATGTGTTTATTGTCCTAATATGACTGAGATGGGGAGGCTGGAGAGATGGCTCAGAGGTTAAGAGTACCGACTGTTCTTCCAGAGGTCCTGAGTTCAGTTCCCAGCAACCATATGGTGGCTCATAACCATCTATAATGACATCTGGTACCCTCTTCTGTACACTGTATACATAATAAACAAATCTTTAAAAAAAATAAGACTGAGATGTTGGCATTCAGTATTTGTTATATGTATACATTGTTGTAAGAAAACTAAAGTTCAATCCAGGACCATCAAGTTGTGTTGTTCAGAAAGTTGCTGGGTTTAGAGGGGCACCTCCATCAGGGAGGGTGTGTTGGACAACAGGGTAAGAGTGAAATTAAGGACCCATCATGGTGCATGCTGGGTAAGTCAGGGGCAAGGAAAACCACCATGTAAGTGCCCTTGGTTGCCTCTCTTTTTTTCCATCTCTCCTTGGAGAGAAGCGACTTGTTGAAGTTTTTCTGGGAGCCCAAAAGATATTTTCCTTTCCTTCCTTCTGCACCCCCCCCCCACGATTAAAGCAAAGGTGACCAATGGACTAAACTATCTTCTGTACTGGTCAGCTCTTGCTAAAGGATACATGACTACAAAATTAGCAACGCACTATTTATTGTTGTCAGGGAGGTGCATACATATGAAGACCAGAGGACGGCTTCGGAGTTATTTTTCTCCTTCCACCTGGAGGCCCAGGGACAGACTCAGTCATCAGGCTTGGCAGGCAGCAAGTACCTTTCCCTGAACCAGCTTGCTTGTTTCTGTTATTATTTCTCTCTTCTTCCTCCTCCTCCTCTTCTGCTCCTTCTTTTTCTCTTTGACAGGGTCTTGAGATGTAGCCCAAGCTTGCCCCAAACCCTCTATCTTCCTGCCCCAGACTTCTGAGTGCTGGGATTACAAATGGGCACCGCTGTACCTGCTTACACAGAGGTCATGTATGTACTTTCAATATCTTTTTAAAACTCCAGTCACCAACCAGCGTGGTAGTTTATACAGGCTGTCAACTTGGCAAGATCTGAAATTGCTGAGGGAGCAAATCTCTAGGTATGTCTCCGAGGGACTTCTAAAGTAGGTTAACTGGGCTGGGACGTCTCATGCTAACTGAGTGGCACCATTCCCTGGGCTCAGTCCACAGGGACTAGCAAGAAAAATGCAAACCAGGCCCCAACACCCAACTCTCTGCTTCTTGACTGTGGGTACAATGTATCTAGCTGCCTCAAGTTCTTGCCACCCAGATGTCACTGCCATGAAATACTCTGTAAACTGTGAACCAAGACAAACCTTCTTTCCTTACATTGCCGGTCAAATATTCTATCCCAGCAGTGGGACAAATAGCTAATGCAGCCAGTAACTCCCAAAGCTATGTGATCGTTCTGTCATCCAAGAATTTTACTCTTAGGCATTTATGCAACAGACACAAGTACCTTGTTGACTTACAGACTTAAAACAATGATCTTACTTAAGTCACTGAAGACTAGAAACCTGTAAGGATGTTGTAGGATACCACCACAATCCTAATACTTAGGAGATGGAAGCAGGAGAATTGCTAGTTTGAGATTAGCTGGGGCTGCCAAGTGGTAGTGGCACATGCCTTTAGTCCCAGCACTCTGGAGGCAGAAGCAGGCAGATCTCTGTGAGTTCAAGGCCAGCCTGGTCTACAGAGCAAGTTTCAGAACATCCAGGGCTACACAGAGAAACACTGTGTTTAGGGTTGGGGGAAGATTAGCCTGGGCTACATACACCCTGTCTCAAAACAAAAGAAAACAAACAAAAGCAAAACAAACAAACAAACAAAAAAACAGGGCTATGGGGTCTGTAGCTCAGGAATAAAGTACTTTCCGGACATGCACAAGGGCCTAGATTTTATTTCCAGCACAAAAAAAAAAAAAACTTCCCCCAAAACAACCCTTTTAATATTTGATGATGAAATGAATCAACAAGCTGACAAATTTTGACGATAAAGTTCTCTAAACAGCAGTATGGATAAATCTCACAACATGCGTGACAGAAGGAGCAGGACCCAAATGAGGACATTCTATGTGGATCCAATTACATAAAAAGTAATACACTGGGCCCATGAGATGGTTCAGCCCAGCCTGACGACCTGAGTCTGATCCCTGAGACACAGAGCTGACTCCCCAAGTTGCTCCTCTGCCCACCATCTATGCAGTGACATGATCCCTGCTCACTCACAGTAATAATACATGATATTAAAAATAAAACGGGGCTGGAGAGATGGCTCAGCAGTTAAGAGCACCGTTTGCTCTTCCAGAGGACCCAGGTTCGATTCCCAGCATCCACATGGCAACTAACAACTGTCTGTAATTCCAAGATCTGACACCGTTACACAGTTATACATGCAGGCAAAACACCAATTCACGGAGCTAGAGAGATGGCTCAGCGGTTAAGAGCACCGTCTGCTCTTCCAGAGGACCCTGGTTCGATTCCCAGCACCCACATGGCAGCTAACAACTGTCTGTAGTTCCAGTTCCAGGCAAACACCAAGGCAAATACATAAAGTTTAAAAAAAAATTAAAAAATTTTAAAAAAAGCACCAATTCACATGAAATAAACATAAATATTAAAAAAGTAAAACCAACTTATAGTGAAAGAAGAAAGAGATACCGGTTGGGATCAGTAGTGACTGAAAACAGCCACAGGGAAGACAGACATCTGGTCTGCTGATAAAGCTGTTCTATGATCTGCTGCCTGGATTCCCAGCTCTATTTGCTTTAAGAAAAATTTACCCGATATGACTTGCACATATTTCTCTGTGTGATACTTCTCTAAAGAGATTAGTTTTAATGCATTATTATTTGTGCAGCGTGACTACACATGCATGAAGGTCAGGGGACAAGTCTACGGAATCGTTTCTCTCTGATCCTCACGTGAGTTCCAGAGATTAAATTCAGATCCCCATGCTCGATCCAAGCACTTGGGAAGTAAAGTCAGGAGGATCATGGTAAAGAAAGTGTGAGGTCATCCTGGGTTACATGAAGCCCTACTACAAACAAAACCAACAACAAACTGGGGGCTGGAGAGATGGCTCAGTGGTTAAGAGCACCGTTTGCTCTTCCAGAGGTCCCGGGTTCGATTCCCAGCACCCACATGGCAGCTCACAACTGTCTGTAGTTCCGGTTCCAAGGCAAAAAAATAAATAAAAGTGTTTTTTAAAAAAAAAAAAGTGTGAGGTCATCCTGGGTTACATGAAGCCCTACTACAAACAAAACCAACAACAAACTTGGATAAAAGGCCACTTGATCTTGCCTTCCGTCCGGTCTGTGAACAACCAACCCTGACTCTGCTAAACACAGAGAAGAGTAAACACAGAGAAGAGTAAAGAGGGCAGAAATAAAAGGTGGTTTCTTTGGCTCTCCCGGGAACTCCTTCTGGCTCCAACTTTCCAGTCTCAAGTCTTCTCACTGGTCAAGGGTGGGCTTTCTGAGCACACTCTGTGCTTCAGTTGGTGTTTCCCCCAGGCTTAGGGCTCCATGCCTCTCCGCTGACCACTCTTTCCTGCCTCTGATGCTGATGGTAGCTTTACCTGGCTGTCTTCTGACCTCTCTGTGTTTGATATCATGGTCCTGGGGGCTGCTGAACTCACAGCCCCTTCTCAGCATCAGCCATCGGGGAAACTGGTGCCCTGAGCCTTAAAGAAAATCTCTTTTTTCTCAACAGGCTTCTCCTCCAAGTGCTTTTGAGAACTTTTTGTTTGTTTACTTGTTTGTTTGTTTGGGAAAGGCTTTCTCTGTGTAAATACCTTCAATACCAGGCTGGCCTTGAAGTCAGAGATCAACCTGCCTCTGCCTCCTGAGTGCTGAAATTAAATGCATGCACCACCATTATTTATAGGTTAATAGTAAGTAGGTTCATTAAGTGCTCACTGCATGTGGACATTGACTGACCTATGTATGACTCACCACAACCTGGGAAGTAGGTGCTCTTTGTGGCATAGGTGAGAAAATTGAGGGTGAGAGAAGTTAGATGATATGCTTATAATTAATGGATAAAGTCTGAATACTGAGAAACCTAATTCTCAAGCCTAAATTCTAACTTCTAAGTGACATTCCTGAATTCTTCAGGTTGGACTCTCTCTCTCTCTCTTTCTTTCTCTCTCTCTCTCTCTCTCTCTCTCTCTCTTCCTCCCTCCCTCCCTCCCTCCCATCCTCCCTCTCTACATAGCCCTGGCTACCCTATGGCTCTCTATGAAAACCAAGTTGGCCACAAACTCAAAGAGATCCTCCTGTCTCTGCTTTCTGAGTACTGGGATCAGAGCTGTGATCCAGTCTTGGTTTTCTCTATATCAAGAAATTATGTAGTAAAACAATCATTTGAAAAAGATTCAGAGGCAGGCCTGGTCCCCATGCCTGTAATCCCAGAAACTGGAAGACAGAGGCAAGAGAACCAAGAATTCAAGATCATTCTCAGCTACGCAATGGATTTTTTTTTTTTTTTTTTTTTTTTTTTTTTTTTTTTTTTTTTTTTTTTTTTTTTTTTTTTTTTTTTTTTTTTTTTTTTTTTTGAGACAAGATCCTGTAACTCATTATGTAGCACAGGCTGGCCTCAGATTCTTTGACCTGTCCAAGGTACTAATTCATGACACATCTAGAATTGAAATTCAGGCCTCAGCTAGTCCTCTGCTCTTTCCTTAAAAGCAAAGGATGCTTTTCAGTCACTGTCTCACATTTAATATCCAAGGGACCTTCATAAGTATAAAGGAATTTAAGCAGCCATGAGACAGCAATTCTGTCCAAATATGTCTTTTCAACTTCACTAATCTGAAGATCTTCCCTTTGTCAACAATGCCTGCAAGCCACGCCCCTGCTGGGGAGTGCTAATTCCTGGGACTAGCTGGGCCTTTGAGGGCGACATTCTTCGCTGGTGTAATTCACTTCAGTGCCATTCATCCAGCAAATATTTGTGGAGGCCTCTCTAACACTTTCCAAATGAGATCTTTACTCTGAAGGAGAAGGCAGGCATCTTGATATGGTGGTGGGAGGGAACATTTTGGACATTTATTTATTCATAAGGGGGGACATTTAAAGAATGTCAAGCTCTATTTTTGTCCCTGAAAAATCAATCACTTGTCAGTGAGTAACACTGACACAGGGGCTGACAATATGTGCATTAAGAGATAGAATCATTTTAAAAATTGGAATAAGCTATACTCTGGGCATTCGTGGGGACAACATTTGACATGGGAGAGGGTTCTAGAAGAGGACCTATGAGAAGACAACATCTGGCCTGAGACAAGCAGGGAGCAGTTATGTGAAGGTCCTGAGTTAAAAATAGGCTTGGAGAAAAACATGGATTTAGTACTTGTAAGAGACAGAAAAGGACGCCTGCAGCTGCAGCCGTCACCGGAGTTTAAGGGTGAGTCAAGCCAACACGGAACCTCCCTTATAGGCCTTGGTAAACAGCATGCAAGCCAAGGAAGACTTTGACTCAGGGAATGATGTGATTTGATTTATGTTTTAGAAATATGGCTGTTATGCAGGGATTGGGTTCTATGGACATAAGTGTTAGAAGCAGAAGTTAGAAGTTAGTAAGAAATAAATTAGGAGACCACTCTACCAGACTGGACAAGAGATAGTGATGACCAGGATCAGGATGGTAGCCGAGGAGGTGGTAAGGATTCCCAGATGCAGATAAATTTTGGAGGAAGCACTGCTAAGATGTGCTGATGGACTAGGGTGGATATAGCCTGGAACTCCCGATCTTCAAGGATTACAGGTATCCCTCACTACACCCAGCTCAAACCTTGGTCTTTGTATGGTGTTTTCTCTATAGGATTTTACTTGATCCTCATACAAACCAGGGAGGTGGGAGTAGTTGTAACCCCAGATTAATGACTGACAGCCCTGGGTTGTGGAGGGGTGAAGTAACACACTTGATTGCTATTAGCTAATGTAATTTTGTTCAATGCTGACCTTGTCCAGGGGGCCCAGCCTCTTCAAGGACCATGACTCATCATGGCCACTATTCTCCAGAGAGAAGAGGACAAGGCTCTATCATTTCCTCTTTGGTGTGGTGAGATGCCTGACCCAGGCCAGTCCTCTAGAAAATGAGACACAAAGCAGAATAGTTGCTTGGAGGCCAATCTCATCCAAGGGCAGAGGAACTTAGAGCTACCTCATCTCATAATCAGTCTCCCAATTGTCAGGCCACCACCAAACTAATATTGTTTGCCAGTGGTTTTTTGTTTTGAACTTTTAAAAATTGCACAGTCTTTTTCTTGATTGCTGCTTTGACTGATGGATTAGCTCATTGACACCCACACAACATTGAAGGAGGCCAACTACCCTCTCCCTTTTCAAAGAATATCCCCTCCTCTCTGCTTCCTCCCCTCCCTTTCCCTCTTTATGTTTCCCTCCCAGCATTTTGCCCATTACTAACCAGCAGGGAATCTCAGGAAAAGGTCTCCTTTCAGGACTTGAGAGCTGCAGTTAGTGGGTCAGAGTCTGTGTGGGAGGTTGCCCAAAGTCATATATTGTGGGTGTCGGAACCAGACAGACAGGAGGAATTAACTCACCCCTTTCCCCAACCCTTATTTCTTCACTCAACCCATAAGTCACTGCATTGTTGTTGTGTTGTTTGTTTGTTTTTTAATAATGTGGGCCTAGTTTCATTTTAACTATCAACCAGTTTTGACAGTGAGCAGACTTTCCTGAATATGTGACACAGAGAAAAAGCTACCAGTTCATTTTTTCGTTGTGCCTCTTAAAGTAACTACATAAACAATAATTACTCAAGGTGAGATGAACAGGCAGGGAATAGTTTAGGAACTTGCAACAGGATAGTACTTGGTTGGGCTATGCACACCCCCTCTTCTAATAATGCATTTGATAATGCACTTGACCTGCACCATGAGCATATACATCCCTCTGTGAACAGTGCACCTAGCAACCCCAAATCCCCACCTGCATTAAGCTATATGTACATATACTACTTTCTGACCAATGGGATAAGTCTTCCAGACCATGAAACTTCGGCAGTTTCTATTCAAATGTATTCCTGATACATGCTGGTACAGGGTTGGGGGAGCCCATCCGATCTTAATTGGTTTTGGGTTCATGCTCATGATGCAAATCTATTGCTTAAGTAAACTTTTAGGAAGAACTCCCTAGTTAACACTTTATGCCTCTGCATAATGAGGTGTGTAGATAATTAAAATCAGATGAGTTAAAGGAAGGATGTGCACTGTAGAAAGATAATTATATGAGCTAGTTGGTCAAAACAGAGAACCGCCCTCACTACACCCCTTATAACTGCTCTAGTTAGCTTTCTGTTGCTGTGTTAAAGTCCATGACCAAAAGCAACATGTGGAAGGGTTTGTTTAGCTTACATATATCCCAAGTCACAATCTATTGATGGAAGCAAAGACAAGAACTCAAGGCAGGAATCTGGAGGCAGGAATTGGAGCGGAGTCCAGAAGAGATGCTGCTACTTGGCTTGCTCCTTGTGGCTTGTTCATTCTATTTCCTTGTACAGGCCAGGACCATGAGCCCAGATGTGGCCCCGCCCACAGTGGTGTTCCCTCCCACATCAATTATTAATCAAGAGCATTCCCTCCTGACTTGCCCACAGTTCAATTTGATGGAAGCATTTTCTCAATTGAAGTTTCTTTTCCCAGATCCTTGCTCATATTACATTGACAAAATCTAATCATGTCAGTAACCAAACTCATCCTCTTCTTGAACCTTATGAAAGAAAAGCCTCGAACAATAATCAGAGTCTGTGTATCTTCTCTCATGCCTGCTGTGCACTTGCACTGTGTTTTGATTTTTTTTAGATAAAACTTACTTACTTTATGTGTATATGTGAGTGTCTATTTGTGCACCACATATATGCTTGTGTCCACAAAGGCTAGAAGAGAATGTTGATTGCCCTAGAATTGGAGCTACAGATAGTGGCGAAGTACTGTGTAGATGCTGGGAATTGAATCTGAGTCTTCTGTAAGAGTAGCCAGCTTCAGCTCTTTTCTTTTTTTTTTAAATATTTATTTTTATTATTTTATGTGAATTTGTGTTTTGCCTGCATGTATAACTGTGTAAGGGTGTCAGATCTTGGAATTACAGACAGTTGTTAGCTGCCATGTGGATGCTGGGAATCAAACTCAGGTCTTTGGAAGAACAGTCAGTGCTCTTAACTGCTGAGCCATCTCTCCAGCCCCTGATTTTTTTTTTTTTTTTTTTCAAGACAGGGTTTTTTTTTTTTTTTTTTTTTTAATTTTTTTTTTTTTTTTTTTTTTTTTTTTTTTTTTTTTTTTTTTTTTTTTTTTTTTTTTTTTTTTTTTTTTTTTTTTTTTTTTTTAAACTTTATTTATTTATTTGCCTTGGTGTTTGCCTGGAACTGGAACTACAGACAGTTGTTAGCTGCCATGTGGGTGCTGGGAATTGAACTCCGGTCCTCTGGAAGAGCAGACTGTGCTCTTAACCGCTGAGCCATCTCTCCAGCCCCTCAAGACAGGGTTTGTGTGCATAACATCTCTGGCTGTCCTAGAACTTCTAGATCAGACTGGCCTTCAGTTCATAGAGATCTACCTGCCTCAGCCTCCTGAGTGATAATTAAAGATGTATGCCTCCACCACCCATCTTGAAATCCAATATTTTCTATGCTTTGCTTTACATAAAGTTTCTTTTGCTGCTGTTTGCAAATCTGCATGGGCTTTTATTTCAGTCCTTGAGTAAGAAGCCAAGAAGCTGACCACCCACTAATACTAAAGGCCTGACTTCTTTCTTCTTTCTCAGTGGGTGATATGTGAGAAAGAGGACCAGGAGGCAGGCAGTCTGCTCAAACAACAGGGGAGACCTAATCAAGTTGGGGGGGTGCGCTGGTACAAGAAGTCTGCCCCAAATTCAGCCCTGTAGACGGACTCCCCTTCCAGACTCATTCTTCCATTTGTTCCCATGTCATGCATGAAGACTGCTCTTCTTCCCACAGCAGCTTATGACCCTCTGGCACAGCACGCCCTCATCCCTCTGTGCCCTGTCCTTCCCACTCTGACCCCTCAGAGGCTGTGCTGGTGAGATAGATGGATTTATGTCAACTCAACACAAGCTGGAGTCATGAGAGAGGAGGAGCCTCAACTGAGAAAATGTTTCCGTAAGATCAGGCTGCAGGCAAGTCTGTTGGACATTTTCTGAATCACTGATTGACGGGGGGGAGGGTCCAGGTCATTGTGGGTGAGGCCACCCCGGGAAGGTGGTGCTGGGTTTTATAAAAAAGCAGGCTGAGCAAGCCATGAAGAGCAAGCCAGTAAGCAGCACCCCTCCATGGTCTCTGCATCAGCAATGGACTCCAAGATCCTGCCCTGCTTGAGTTCCTGTCCTGGCATCCTTCCATGATGAACAGCGGTCTGGACAACCTAAGCCAAATAAACCCTTTTTCTTCCCAAGTTGATCTTGGTCATGTTTGGAGACCCTAAAACAGAGGCCACAGGGTCTGTCCTTTTGCAGGTCTGCTCTCCAGCACTAAGGCCAGTCTGTAGCACATCATAGACAATCACTAAACCTTTGATTTATACAAAGTGAATGGATAATCCAGTGACTAAATGAACTGATGAAGATGAAGTAGAACTCTGGTTCTAGCTGGGTATACTGCTATCAGGCTGACACAGGACTGCTGCGGGCACAAGCCAGTCTGGGCTGCATAGTGAGTAAGGGTCAGCCTGGGCTGTATACAGAGACAATATCTCAACAATGAAAAAGGTGGCTCAGTAGGTAAAATCACTTGCCACAAAGCCTGAGGATATAAATTCAATCCCCAGGACCCACACAGCGGAAGGAGAGATCAAACTCTTGAAAGGCTACTAACCTCTACGACATGCCAGCACCCTCACCCATCCACAATGATGGATTTAATATACATATACATTATATTAGAGAGGCGAGATTCTACATCAGATAAAAAAAAAAAAAACGGGATTAAAATTGAGACCATGCTGTTTACTACATGTATGTAATATTAGGCATGTTATGTGATGTCCTAGCCTTTCTTGTTTTTTGAGACAGGCTCTCACTGTATATGGCTTCCAGCTCACTATATAGACCAGCTTGGTTTCAAACTCAGATCGGACAGCCTTTGCCTTCTGAGTGCTGGGATTAAAGGCGTGGGTCACCATGCCCTCTCAGCTTTGCCCTCTCTCAGCTTCCTTATTCTCAGTAGGGTTTCTGAGAGATTCTGGTGCACAGGAAGTGTTTGTCACAGCATCTGGACGGGCTAAGGTAAGTACTCGCGAATGATCATGATGGCCGTTAGCATCCTTTGTCATTTTCACCCTCACGTTGGGTCCTGCTTGCACTTCCTCTTCCGGATTCACGGCTCAGTCCAGCTGGTTTCAGACTCCAGGCTCGGCTAAAGGGCTGTTCCAGTAGGTGCAACTTGGGGTCAGGCCATGAAAGCGTAGATGCAGCCTGGGCTTTGCTGAGAAGGAATCCACAGTAACTTGTTTAAAGCCAGGCAAGCAGGTCAGCTGCCGCCCCCATTGTCTCGGGCCTTTTTTGCTGGCGGTGTCTTTAGGAAAACAGAAACAGTGCTGCATTTAAGGTGCCTGGATGACAGCCATATCAAATATGTGACCTTTTCCTAGGAAGCCTGGTTTCCATGGTGATGGTGGCCTTATTCTCTTTCTCAAGTCATGCTCTATGGCTCTCAAGCTGCCTTGGAATGTGATGGCAGTGGCCAGGGCAGCTGGGTGGGGACATCTGCCTAGGGGCTACCCTCTCCAACATCTCCAGGATGGGGGAGGGGCAGAGCTGCCCGGGACTGTCTGATACCCACAGCAGCCTTTCAACTGGGAAGGACTTGCACTCTAGCCCTGACACCCGCTTCAGCCTCATCCTGTGTATACACACTGAATGGCTCGTGGCCAAATGAATGTCAGGCTGAGCAGAAAGAAGGGGTCTCTTTCTGTGCCTTTTCTCCCCTCCATGTCAGGCAAGAAGCGTTGACCCTTTCAATCTCATCTTGGCAGACTGGGCTGAAAGAGTGCCTGCCTCCAGGGCCTTGGCAGAGAGTGTGTTCAACCAGCCTCTGCAGCTGCCAGAACAGGAGTTGAATGTCCAGTGCATCTGCCAGAGCATGCTAACTTCTTTCTTTCTTTGAGCTATGCAAACGGAGGAGGCACCGAGGAATGCAGCAATGACTTGCCTCCTCTGGCCTCCCTCCCCGAACCCCCAGTCTGGAATCACATCAGAAAACTGTAGGGGAAGAAAGAAATCCCCCAATGTGTCATGACATTACATTTCCGCCTGGTTAGAAACCAGAAGTGGAGGTGGAGGATGAGGCCGTCATGTGGCCTAGGCAGCCAGAGGTGACTGGTTTACCTCTCTGCTTCCTGGGGCAAATCACCTACCCGCTCCTTTGGAGCTTTATTCATGGATATGTGAGTATGAGTCAGGCATGGTTGTCCAAACCTATACTCCCACTATTCAGGAGGCAGAGGCAGAAGATGGGGTTCAAGGTCATCCTCTGATATATAACAGGCTTGAGTCCCCCTGAGCTATGTAAGACTTTAAAAAAAAAATGGGGGCAAGTCACCTTGATTCGGATAAAAGAAAAACTGAGAATTTACCGTTCACTGTCACCAGGAACAGTGATGGCACTAGCATAATGCCTTTATTTTTACTTATTTAGGGACTTTTTTATTTACTGATTATGTATACAGTATACAGAAGAGGGCACCAGATGTCATCACAGATGGTTGTGAGCCACCATGTGGTTGCTGGGAATTGAACTCAGGACCTCTAGAAGAACAGTCAGTGCTCTTAACTTCCGAGCTATCTCTCCAGCCCCATTTAGGGACTTTTTTTGTAGTGCTTTTTGTTTGTTTTTAGTTAAGGTCACACAGTGTATCCCTGGCTGGCCTCAAACTCAGAGAGATCTACTTGCTTCTGCCTCCCAAGTGTTGGAATGAAGGCCAACATCACCATGCCTGCCTATCATGGTGCCTTTACACTGTTGGAAACTGTTCAAGGCCATTGCTCCCAAGTAGTCATCTAATAGGCAGTCTCTGCTGGTGTTTTTGTTTGTTGTTTTTTTATTGGGTTGGTTGGTTGGTTTTTTTCCATTCTGGAACTCACTCTGTAGACCAGGCTGACCTCAAACTCATAGAGACCCACCTGCCTCTGCCTCCTCAGTGCTGGGATCACAGACATGCTCCACCACTACCCAAGAAGCAGTCTCTGATCTCTGCTTTGCCTAGAAACTAAGATCACAAGCAGCATCCAGCACCCAGACTCTATCTTTCAACCAGAAAGACAGTCAAATAAGTCACAGCAACCAAGAGAGTTGGAGTGATCAGCGGTCTAAAGGCATTGTTCTGAGAAGATAAACTGAACCTGAGACCCAAAGGGACCGAGTTTGAGAAAAGAGACAGTTGAGCATTACAGGGAAGGACATGAAGGAAGCACTAAAGGGAGCTTGGTGTGACACACGAGATAGGCAGGTCGGGGTGAGGAAGTACAGCAGGAGATATTTCAAGGCTGTGCCAAAGAGCCTGGGTGGATTGGCAGGGTGATAGGACTGCCCTGGGGTGTTTAAGGGAATGTGGGAAGCGACTGGTGTGAACAGATCCACTCTGGGGAATAGGATTGGGGCCACGGCGCTGGAAATGAGAAGAATACTAACAAGATACATGGAGGGTAAAGAGACAGGGAAGGAGAGTCAAGAATGACCTCCAGTGTGAGGCTTGTATGCTTGGGTGGAAAGTAGTGCCTCCTATGGAGAGGGCTCCAATGGGGATGAGGCTGAGGGTGCGACATGTTTCAATGAGCTACATGGCAAGTGCAGCTTCGGCCATTTTCAGTCAGCAGCCGTGACTACCTTTGTAGGTCAGGATGTCCAATGCACAGCTGTTGGATTGTGAATGCTAAGTCAGGAGCCTGGAGGGAGGCTTCTGGGATGTCAGGGGGTTGTTAGCCTGCAGAATAAGGTAGGAGTAATTCAGATAATACCAGCAATTCTCAGGAACTCCCAGCTGCAGAGGCCCATTACAAAACTTTCTCTGTCGGGGAATGTCTAAAAAAGGTGTTTTTGCCAGGTGTGGTGATGCACATCTTTAATCCCAGCACTTGGGAGCCAGAGGCATGTGGATCTCTGTGAGTCAGAGGTCACCCAAGTATACAGAGAAAGTTCCAGAACAGCCAGAGCTATATAGTAGAAAGACCTTGTTTCAAAACAAAGCAAAACCCAATAAAATAAAGTTTAAAAGCTAGAACTGGAGAAATGGCTCATCGGTTAGGAGCACTGACTATTCTTCCGGAGGACCTGAGTTCGATTCCCAGCAACCACATGGTAGCTAACAACTGTCCATAATTCCAAGATTTGACACCCTTACATAGTTACCCATGCAGACAAAAACACCAATTCACATAAAATAAAAGTAAATATTAAAAAAAAGATTTAAAAACTCATTACAAATTGGATACTCTTTTTCAAGGAGAGGTTCAGAGACCCAGGTCCTTCCACCTGGTGTCTCTACCATTTCCGTCTACACAGCTTGAAGTGTTGCCAGATAGGGAAAGAGTGTAGATAATGAAGGAAAAGTCACACCTTTATACAAAAGGAATGAGAGACTGAGGTGATCAGGGTGTCCCTGAGAAAGAAAGCACAGGAAGGTACAGGGTACATGAGCTCTGGCTTGCACCTATATATTCCCACACAGGGCAGAAAGAAGAAAAGACAAATCCCTCTTCCCCTTCCTCCTGCCTGCTTGAGGTCAAAGAAGGAGAGAGAAGGTCCCGAACCATTCCAATGCCCCCTGTAAGTGGGACAGCCTCTCAAAACAGAATGGCTTCACTGATCTGGCTGTGTTGACTGTGTTATTGGCCAAACTTTGATCTTCTGTGACCACCTGCCATTCATCTTCATAGCCTTTCCTTCCTCCCAGAGAGTGTCTGTGATGTGTTGGGCAACAGAAACCTTAGCAATATGTGGAACGGCGATGGTGCACACCTTTAATCCCAGCACTTGGGAGCAGAGGCAGCTAGATCTGAGTTTGAGGGTAGCCTGGTCTACAGAGCCAGTTCCAGGACAGCCAGGACTACACGGAGAAACTTTGTCTTGGAAAAAAAACAAAACAAAACAAAAAAAAGTATGTACTAGTAGACTAAACCATCCTTATGTTAATTAGTTTATTGTTTGCCCATCTAGAATACAAGTTTCAAAAGTATAGTCTAGAGGCTGTGAATATGGCTCCATCGTAGATTGCTTGCCTAGAATACATAGGGCCTGGGATTTATTCTCATAACTGAAAGATAAAAAGTTTGAAAGTGGGGGCTGGAGAGATGGCTCAGCGGTTAAGAGCACCGTCTGCTCTTCCAGAGGACCCGGGTTCGATTCCCAGCACCCACATGGCAGCTCACAACTGTCTGTAGTTCTAGTTCCAGGCAAACACCAAGGCAAGCAAATAAAAAAAAAAAAAAAAGTTTGAAAGCTTTGGGACAGGAAATTTAGCTCAGTTGGTAGATGGCGCACCTAGTATAAAGGAAGCCTTTCTGGGTTCCATCCCAAGCGACACTGGAAGTCAGATGTGCTGGGGCCAGTGAGCTGGCTCGGCATGTAGGCACTTGTCACCAAGTCTGAGGACTTGCGCTTGAGCCCCCAGAACCTGTTCCCACGAGTAATGTTCTGATTCCATGTGTGTACCGTGGTATGCACCCCTCCCCACAAACAAAACAGGAATGACGTCACACGCTTGTAATCCTAGCACCTGGGGAAGTGAAGGCAGGGGAAGCCAAAGTTGAAGGTGAATTTTTGACTAGACAGTACGTTCAAGGCTAGCCTGGGCTACAGAAAACTGTCTCAAATAGAAGTAGAATCTATCTCGTATCATACCTATGACTGTTTCCCTAGTGCCCAGCTGACTGGAGGAATTTTAGGAAAAAAAATAGCTAAGTGGATGGTTGAATGAGGGCCATGGTAGGTATTCACATCGGTAATGAGTGCCATTTAAGGGAAGAACAGGACAAGAAGTATGACTGGCTGATGGTACAATGGCTTCAGGAGGTCAGTGGATGTCTTGAAGCTGAGAGTTCTGGGTGACAGGGAAATGGAAGAGCATAATAGTCAAAGGCCAAGTACAAGGATACAAGGTGAGCTGGCTATGGTGGCACAGGTCTGCAACGCCAGCACTAGGGAGGCCGAGGGGAGACACCTGTGAATTTGAGCCATCCTGGGCTACACAAAGAGACCCTGCCTTAAAAAAAGAACAATGACAAAAAAATGTTCAGAGTGCTGGTGCTTAGAAAGGGCTGGAGAGAATACTGTCATTTCATAGCTGTATTGCTCACTGACTTCTTTCCCACATGGCCAGTATTTCAGGTTATTGTTCAAGAGGAAAAACCCGACTCTGTTGGTGACTCTCATCTCATTATCTCAGAAACATCTGAAGCAGGGCCAGAATTATAGATGCTGTCTATCTGACTCCACTTTCTATGTAGAGACTTTTTTTTTCTAAAACAGGTACCGAAGCTTGGCACTGGCTCCTGCTTTCAATCTTAGCACTTGAGTGATTGAGGCAAGGGGATTGCCAGAAGTTTGAGAGTTTGAGGCCAGCCGAGACTACAGTGTTAGAGTGTGTCAAAAATAAGCAAGCAAGTAAAATGGGGAGACCATGGAGACAATTCAATCACAAAGCACTCAGCTTGCAAGTGTGGAAACCTAAAATCCAGACTCCAGACCAAGGGAGAATGCTGGTTTAGTTCCCAGCACCCATCCTGTGTGGCTCACAATGATCTCTGCAACTCAAGTTCCAGGAGACTGGATGCCCTCTTCTGAGCTCCATACTGGGCAGCCAAATGATAGACACACAAATGCTTTGTTTTTCAAAACAGTGTTTCCCTGTGTAACAGCCCTGGCTGTGCTGGAACTCACTCTATATACCAGGCTGACATTTTAACTCACAGAGATTCTCCTGCTTCTAGTACTTGGACTAAAGATGTGTGCCACTACCACTCAGCAATAAAATAAATCTTTAAGAATGGGTACAGTGGAACACACCTTTAATTCTAGTACTTAGGAGGCAAAAACAGGTGGATCTTTGAATTTAATGCAAGCGTGGTCTACCCAATGAGTTCTAGGACAGCCATGGCTACATACTTTATATATGTGTATGTACACACACACACACACACACACACACACACACACACACACACACACACACGTATTCACACACATATGGCGAGGGGAGGAAAACAACCAGGTGTGATGGTGCAAACTTGTCAATCCCGGCACTGGGAGCTAGAGCCAGAAAGACCTGTGGGGCTGGACAGCTGGTCAGCTTAGCCTAATTGGTGAGCTCCAGGCTACTAAGAGATATGGTGTCAGGTGGTCCTGAGGATGACACCTGAGGTTGTCTTCAAACTCCCAGAAGCATGACAAAGACCAAGAGTAAGGTACAGCGGCACACACCTGTACATCCAGCACCTGGGAGGACAGACTAGAAGATTATCCTCTGCAGTACCCGTGAGCTGGCTGGGTAGGGAAAGGTGCTTGCTACAGAAGCCTGACAACTCAAATTCAATCTTCAGAACCAGGTAAATGTGGAGAGAGAGAGAGAGAGAGAGAGAGAGAGAGAGAGAGAGAGAGAGATCCACAGTTCTCCTCTGATCTCCACATGAACATATTATCCAGTACACACATAATAATAAAAAGATCATCCCCAGTTACATAACAAGTTCAGAGCCAGCCTGAGTCACTTGAGACCCTGTTTTAAAAGAGCAAATAGGGCCTGGAGAGATGGCAGTTAAGAGCCCTGGTTGCTCTTCCAAAGGTTCTGGGTTCAATTTCCAGATTCCACATGGCTCCTAACAAGAGTCTTTAACTCTAGTCCCAGGGAATCAGACACCCTCTTCTGGCCATTATGGGAACTGCATACAAGTGGTACACAGACACATATGCTGACTCAAACGCATAAGATGCAAAATATCAAAATAATCTTTTTTGTCTTTTTATATAGAGTTTCCCTGCAGAGCCTTGGCTGTAACTCACTCTTTATACCACACTGGCCTCAAATTCACAGAGCAAAATAAAAAACAACAAAAGGGGTGTGAAAAACAGCTGACTCAATTTTTCTAAGACGTCATTTGATTGTGGCAACAGCTCAGAAAGATCAGCATTATAAACAAGGAAGTCAGATGCTAAAAGAAATGAGAATAAGAAGTGTGGTGGCTTAAACAGGAATGGCCCCAATAGCTCAAATATTTGAATACTTGGTCATTAGGGAGTGGCACTCAGAGAGAGATTAGGAGGAGAACTTTGTTGGAGCAGGTGTGGCCTTGCTGGAGGAGGTGTATCACTGGGGATCCACGCCAGGTTCAGTGTCTCTCTGTCTCTCTCACTTTCCACTTCCTGGAGGTTTGGATGTAGAATTCCCAGCTGCTCCCTAGCACCATGCTTGCCTGTGTGCCACCATGCTCCCTGCCATAATGCTAATGCATTAATCCTCTGAAATTGTAAGTAATCTCCAAATAAATGTTTTTGTTTATAAGACTTGCCATGGTCATGGTAGCTCTTACAGCAATAGAACACTGAATAAGACAATATGCAAAGGCTCATATATTTGAATACTTGGTTTCTAGTTAATAGAACCATTTGGGAAGAATTGTGAAGTGTGGCCTTGTTGGAGTAAGTGTATTGCTGGGGGGCAGGCTTCGAGTTTTAAAAGCTCATGGCATACCTAGTCTCTTTGTCTCTCTGCTTCCTACCTTCAGATCAGAGTGCTCTCAGCTCCTTCCCCAGCACCATGTCTGCCTGCCATCATGCTCCCTGACATGATGATAATGGACTGTACCTCTGAAACCATAAGCCAGTCCTTTGTTTTTAAAATTGCCTTGGTCATGATGTCTATTTGCAGCAATAGAGCAGTAACTAAGACAAGAAACAAGACTGAACCACACTTTAGTAAGGCTGAGTGCCTTTCTATACAAGGGGTTTTGAGGGAAATGCTGGTCTTTATTGGGACCATTAACCCCTGGACCACAAATGGACAGAGCTTGAGGAGAGAATTCCAATGAAGCTGATAGTCAGATGGATAGGCAGTTAGGAGGTGTTCATTGGGGACTTCCTCCAAGGCTCATACAATCTGGTGGCAGGGACACGTGGAGACCAGAACTGTGGCTTTATTGTGAAGTGAGAAGCTGTTCTCAGAGCATGATGGAGTAAGAGTTGCAGAGTACAGGGCCATGGTAAAGCTACCATGTGAGGTCCTCAGTGGGGCACAAAAGATGCACAGGAACTAACAGGCTAAGTGTTCATCCAGCTTCCCTCTCCCATTTGTCCCATCAACGCCCATAAATTGCTGATCATGTGCTAATACTAGGGAGAAGGCAACAGATAGACACAGTATTCCCCTGTCTCATAGAGAAGACAGCTACTTACTAACCATATAGATGTCCCCGCTTTTACATGCACACTAGCAACAAGAAGACACTAAATATGGAAGGAATCACAACATTTGCTTCTGGAAAGAAAAACTCAAAGGCCAGGCAGGGGCTATATTTTTTTTTTTTTTTTTTGGCATATCAGTTTTACTGTTTGCATTGTTTTTCTTTTTCTTTTTAAATATGTATTTTTATTTTATGTGAATTGGTGTTTTGCCTGCATGTATAGCTGTGTAAAGGTGTCAGATCTTGAAATTACAGACAGTTGTTGGCTGCCATGTAGATGCTGGAAATTGAACTCAGGTCCTCTGGAAGAACAGTCAGTGCTCTTAACTGCTGAGCCATCTCTTCAGCCCTCGTTTTTGTTTTTTAAGACAAAGTTTTTCCTGTGTGTATCTCTGGCTGTCCTAGAACTCACTCTGTAGACCAGGCTGGCATCGAACTTACAGAGTTCCACCTGCCTCTGCCTCCCAAGTGCTGATATTAAAGGCATGCACCATCACTGCCTGGGGTACTGTTTGCATTTTATATGTGGGTATTATATAAATTCCTCTGTGTGCGCGCGTGCGTGCGTGCGTGCATGTGTGTGTGTGTGTGTGTGTGTGTGTGTGTTATTGGAGATGAAACCGAACTTTGTATATGCTCAACAAAGCACTTTACCATTGAACTGTATCCCCAGTCCTCTTTTTAATTTAGGTAAATGATATTTATTTATCTATTATTTTATTTATTTGTTTGTTTATGTGTATGAGTGTTTTGCCTGCATGTGTGTACATGCATCATATGCTTGCCTGGTGCCCACAGAGGTCAGAGAGGAGTCAGATCTTCTGGGATTGGAGTTAGGGATGTTTGTGAGCCACCAATGAGTGCCAGGAATCAAAACCAGGTCCTCAGCAAGAACAAATGCTTTTATCCATTGAGCTGTCTCTTCAGCTTTACTTTTCATTTTTGAGCCTGGGTCCCACTAAGTTACCTACGCTGGCCTTGAACTTTGGGACTTCTTGCTTTAGCCTCCTGAGTAGCTGGGATTACAGGCTTCTACCACCAAGCCAGTAATGGGGGAAAGAGGATGACTGCCATAAGCCCAACAACCCGAGTTCAGTCTCGGGTACCAACGCAGGAGAAGGAAAAACTGACTCCTGCAGACAACTCCTTCTGATGTCCACATATGCACAATGGCATGTGCATAGACACATAAACATAATAAAAATAAAATAAATGAAGCCTGAAATGAACAGGTCAAATCAAGATTGAAAAATGAATCACACAGCTGGGCATGATGGCGCATACATTCAATCACAGCATGGGGGAGGCAGAGCCTGGTGGATCTCTGTGAGTTTGAGACTAGCCTAGTTAGTGAATTCCAGGAGAGTCATAGACTCTGTCTCAAAAAACTAAACAAACAAACAAAACAAATAAAAACTGGGTTGGAGAGATGGCTGAGTGCTTGACTGTACTAACTGCTCTTTGAACCCAAGTTTAATTTCCAGCACCCGCATGGCAGCTCACAGCCACACATAACTTCAGGCCCAGAGAATCCAACACTCTCTTCTGGTCTCCAAGAGTAACAGGCATGCATGTGGTACACAGATATACAAGCAATTAAAACACCCACATACATAAAAAATAACAATAATCACACAAATTCAATATTAAAAACATGGACATCAGGGGCTGGAGAGATGGCTCATTAGTTAAGAGCAGTTGCTCTTGCACAGGACCAGAGTTCAATTCCCGCCACCTGAGTGTCAGCTCACAACATCTGTAACTCCATTCCCAAGGGACTTTGACACTGTCTTCTGACCTCTGTGGGCACCAGGGAAGCACAGGGTTACAGACATACATGCAGGCAACACATACACACATAAGATAATAAATAAGTATATAAAAAACTAACAATCCCCCCAAACCAAAACTGATAGAACTAGGGTGGTAGCTCAGTTGTACTTGTGTGAGGCCCAGAAATTCCATCTCTAGTTCTGCATAAAATCATGAGTGTTGGTCAGCATGCCTGTGATCCCAGGACTTTGGAATCACAGGCAGGAGAAACAGTAGCTCAAGGTCACATAATGACTTAAGACCAGCCTAGGCTACATGAAGTCCTGTCCCCAAGAAGAAAAACTATAATGTGCTTTTTGGGAAGGCAATTTGGAAGATTGAGACTCGGCTAAAGGTCCTTTATGGAAAGTCCACTGAGATGAGAACCACAGGTTAAGTTGTAAGAGACCAAGCCATATGCAGAATATATTATAGAAAAGGACTCAGTATATAGAAAACCTGGAGCCAGGCTGGAGAGATGGCTCAGTGGTTAAGAGCACTGATTATTCTTCTGGAGGATCTGAGATTGATTCCCAGCATCCACATGGCAGCTAACAACTGTCTGTAATTTCAAGATCTGACACCCTTACACAGTTATACATGCAGGCAAAACATCAATTCACATAAAAAAAAAATTTAAAAAAAGAAAACCTGGAGCCAAGAAGCTGCTTGACATGTTCTAGGTATCCAAGGGAAATTATATGATGGGATTTCTAATGTGAAGGAAAAAGCATCTACAACCACAGTTTTCTATGAAAGAACCTGAGCCTAGGATGGGTGGTAAGGAGGATGGAGACCCAAGGAAAGCTGTCTCATTGCTGCTAGGGCAGTGCCTTGAATCCTGTAGACACATTCTTGTTGCAAGCGTAATTAAATTTAGTGCTGTGAATGGGTTTTTGTTGGGACACTGAAGCTGTTGAGAAGTAATGGGTTTGTATTAATGCTCTACTGCCCACAGGTTGAGAATTTGCAGACTCCAAGAAACCTTAAGTGTGACCTAACCACGTCAGTGGAAAGCTGATTTGCCTGGGTGTAAGCTGTGGTCACAATGCAATGTCATGAGACCATGACCGACTTTTGAATTCTTCCCTTTTCTCTACGGCTTGTTGGGCTAGCTGTCTTTCCAAGAATTCTACTCCTCTGCTTGTCATAAAACCCGGAAGTATTTACATCAGAACAGTCTTCAAGTGCCAAGCTCTGAGATAATTTTTAATTCTTCCTTCTAAGAAAGCACTTCTGTTACTATATTCTCTTTTACTACTGGAATTCCCAAGTCTGGTGAATTTGTAAAGAAGTATAGAATCTCACCAGGCATGGTGGCAGTACACATCTTTAATCCCAGTCCTCAAGAGACAGAGGCAGTTGGATCTCTGTGAGTTAAAGGCCCACCTGGTCTATATAGTGAGTTCCAGGCCAGACAGCCAGGACTAGAGTTAGGCCTTGTCTATAAAACAACAACAAAGGCAGACAGCTGTGGGTTCAGCACTTCCAAACTCCCCTTGGCTCTTAGGCCCTGCTTCATGGCCTGCCACAATGTAAGGAGTCCTGGTCACATGCCCTTACTGCTGTGAATTCCATCATGTTTTCCTGTCTGAGTGGACTGTACTCTCTGAAACTGTGATCCAAACCAACCTTTCCTCACTTAAAAATAAAATAAAATAGAGCTCAGCAAGATGGTCCAACAAATAAACCCCTTGTCTTTCAAACCTGACCTGGATTCCATTCCACTGAGAATGGAAAAGAAAACCAACCCTACACCCTTAACCTACACACGTACACACACTGTGACACTCTGTGGCATGCAGACTGCACCCATACACTTGAGCACATACACATTGATAATAATAATAAATAAAACAAAACTCCTTTGGTAATTTTAATGACAAGTCATGTCTTTGGGAACAGCACTTTGAAGTAGTAATTTTAAACAAATTATCTTGATTAACTGGTGTGGTGGTGAATGTCTTTAATCCCAGCACTCGGGAGGCAGAGGCAAATAGATCTCTGTGAGTTTGAGGCCAGCCTGGTCTACAAAGTAAATTCCAGGACAGTCAGAGCTACATAGTAAGACTCTGTCTCAAAACAACAAACAAACAAACAAAAAACTAACAAACAAAAGACAAAAGCAAAATTTATTTGATAATTACTTTATGTGTATGGGTGCTTTACCTGAATGTATGTTTGTGTACCACACCTATGCCTGGAAACTAGGAGATTCCTGGAAATGGAGTTTTGGAGGGTTATGAGCTGCCATGTGGACACTGGCAATTGAATGCATGGCCTCTGCATACCATTGCTCTTACCTGCTGCACCCTGAAGCAATAATTCTTAACCTGGGGGTTATTGGGACCTTTTTCAGATGTTAAGGGGACTACTGTGGTGGTTTGAATAAGAGTGGTCCGGGGCTGGAGAGATGGCTCAGCGATTAAGAGCACCGTCTGCTCTTCCAGAGGACCTGGGTTCGATTCCCAGCACCCACATGGCAGCTAACAACTGTCTGTAGTTCCAGTTCCAGGCAAACACCAAGGCAAATAAATAAAGTTTAAAAAAAAAAAAAAAGAATAAGAGTGGTCCTTATAGGCTCAAATATTTGCATATATAAGGAGTGGCATTAGGAGGTGTGGCCTTGTTGGAACAGGTGTGTCACGAGGGGCGGGGCAGGCTTTGTAGTTTCCAATGCTTAAGCCAGGCCCAGTGTCTGTCTCTTTCTCTTCCTGCTGCCTGCAGATCCAGATGTAGACCTCTCAGCTCCTTCTCCAGCACCATGTCTGCCTGCATGCCACCATGCTTCCCACCATGATGATGATGGACTAAACCTCTGAACTTTAAGCCAGCTCCAATTAAATGTTTTCCTTTATAAGATTTGCCATGATCATGGCGTCTCTTGACAGAAAAAGGACACTGACCTTAAGACAAGGCCCATGCAGATCCAGAATAACATCTGCAGACACACAGAATAGACTGCTGAAGAAGATATTAACCTGGCTGGTATACTCATAACACTCAGAATTCCCAGTGGATCAGCCCACCTCGTTAATTCTCTCTAGGGAGTTGAGCTCTAGAGCTCTTGTGTTGTCTTCCCTTGGTGCCCGGAGCTCTGGGTCTTGATCAAGATCTGCCCATCTAAGTGCTATCAATGCTAAGTGACTGCAAGTGGGAGCTCTCTAGACACAGACAAACAGACTTCCAGCTAAACTATCTTGTCAATTGAGACAGCAACTTCAACAAAACTCCCCCAAAAGAGGGTAGACTGGAAAGAACACTCTAAAAACAAATCTAAGGCTCTGGGGCTCCAGTCCTAACACAGACATCAGTTCTCTCTCTCTTAAGAGATAGTTGCCTCATTTTGTAATCCAAACTGGCTTACAATTCTCTATGTAGTTAGCCCAGGCTACCCTTGAGTTTATTGGCAATCCTCCTGCCTTGGTCTACTGAGAGGTTGAATTACAGACGTAAGCCACCAAGCTGAACCCTACCAGTTTTTTGAGTCCAGGATTCCTTTCCAGAAATCTCACATAGAACTATATAGACTTCAAAGAGCAGAGCACAGTAGAACACAATGTGACCCAGTCTGACATGGTCCTCAAAGAATTTTCCTCCTGGTTCTGCGTGGCTTTCCATAAGACTTATGAGGCCACTGAGGGTATTCTTGCCGGCCGGCCAAGCTTGCCATCTTCTCAAACCCACATAGAGGCCCTTTTACCTTCGTTTCTGGGACAAAGGAAGTGGAAACTTCAATCTCCCCTCGTCAGTGACTGCCTCTATCTATATATCTATACCTGCATATACTATTTTTCCTTTTTGGGTTTTTTTTTTTTTTTTTTTTTTAAAGACAGGATTTTTCTGTGTAGCCCTGGTTATCCTGAAACTAGGTCTATAGACCAGGTTAGTCTCAAACTCACAGAGATCCTGCTTGCCTCTGCCTCCTGAGTGTTGGGATTCAAGTCATGCTCTACCACTGCCCAGCTTGGCTAAAGTATTCCAGTGTTTACCTACACTTGCTAGTGGTCACACATAAGAATTAATAACAGTCACGGTGGTGGTGGCACATGCCTTTAATCTCAGCACTGGGGAGTCAGAAGCAGGTGGATCTCTGTGAGTCTGAGGCTATCCTGGTCTATAGAGCTAGCTCTAAGACACCCAAGGTTACATACAAAGAAACACTGTCTCAACACCTCCCTCTCTAAAAAAAAGAATTAATAACAGAATTGATGGGTCTGGAGCCTGTTTTATCTAAGTTCCTTAATTAGAAGGTACTACAGTCATTTCCTTTTTTAAGCTCCTCACAACTTTAAATACCCTTATTTAAACACAGCTGGGGCTAGTGGGTACCTCAGTGGTAGCGTACCTGTCTACTTAGAGGCAGAACCTCCATTACGGGCTCTCACCTCTGGCAGGTCTCATAGCCTCACTTTCTCTGGTTTGTTTTGCTCCCTCCCTTACGCAGGGTTAATCATCAGGGCTGATTGAAAATACTTTCTTTGGAATTTTCACAGATTGACGTGGCAAGATGCCAGGGAAAAGGCACCGTCAGTTCCTGTTGATGACGACTCACTTCCTTTTTTTTCGAAGTTTCCAATGACTGTTTTATTTGGTAGACACAGTGACAGCCCCTTTCCGGGCTGAGACCTTGCCAGTCCCAAACTGACTTTGTCAGAGGGAAGGACTAAATCACACTGTCTCAGCAATGTGTCACCTGGGTAGGGTCCTTCCTTATTTCCATTTCTTAGGCCATCAGAGAGCTACCATATAAGCTGGTAAATGCTCTCAGTCCTTAAAATCCTATTCTTGGGCACACTGTTGTATAGAATTCACCTTCTGGGGCTGGAGAGATGACTCAGTGGTTAAGAGCACTGACTGTTCTTCCAGAGGACTGGGGTTCAATTCCCAGCACCCACATGGCAACTCACAACCGTCTGTAGTTTTAGTTCCAGGAAAATACCAAGGCAAATAAATACATATTAAAAAACAAAACAATTCACTTTCTTAAGTACAGACTGCCCCATGCTTTTTTGAGGGGCAGTTACAATGCTGGAGCTGAAAACTGGGGCCTCCTGCATGCTAAGCATATACTTTACCAATAAGCTACTTACTCCTTTCTTGAGGATGTTGGAAGGTGGCCCATTGGGGAAGTCTTACAAACCTCAATTCTATTTAGTTCAATTCTATATGCACAATGGCTACTCACAGGCCAGACAGTCTTCAGTATTGAAGGACCACCTTTTCTTATTCTTCTCAGTTAAGGTAACTGAGAGCTTGGAAATGAAGGGTCAACAAACAAAATAAAACAATAAGAAAGAATCAGGGGGTAAATGTTTATAACAGCTATAATTTCAACCCATTCAAAGCAAACAGTGTTGCAGGCACCATTGTAAATACTTAGCACATATAAATTTGTTTAATCCCTGCAGTGACCCTGGTAGTTACTATGCTGTTTGTTCTCATTTTTTATATGGGAAAACCAAGGAGTAGAGCATAAATACCTTGTACACCAGCCAACATGTTTGCCAAGATGACTGGCCTGTAAGCTCCCAGAAATTCTCCTGCCTCTGCCTCTTATGCCATAGGAGTTCTAGAATTACAGACCGATGTCATTACGCTCTATCTTATGTGAGTTTCAGGGGGTCCAGACCGAAGTCCTCATGCTTTCACAACAAGCACCTTACCAGTGGAGCCATTCCCTAGCACTAGAACTCTTCTAACCATTGTACCACACTACCCCTTTGCAAAGCTCTGCGAGCTGTGATAGGAACTCTTACGTAGAAATAACAGGTAAGAAGCTGAGTGTGCATGCTCAGTGTCCTACTTAGGGTTTCTGTTGGAGCACTAAAGCCCATTACCAAAAGCTATTCAAGGAGGAAAAAGGGTTTATTTCATCTTGCCGGGAGCAGTCCAGCATCAGGGAAGTAAGGGGAGGAACTCAGGCAGGAACCAAGGCAGAGGCCATGAAGAAACATCATTTATAGGCTTGCTCACAGTGGTTCAGCTGGCTTGTTCATACAGCCCCCCACCACTTATACAGACACCCTTATACAGACATGCAGGCAAGCAAAAAAAATCAATGCACATACAATAAAAATAAATTATATATTTTTAAGTTTCCCCACTTTCTAAAAAACGTTTTTAAAAATTTTTATGTGTATCAGTGTTTGCCTACATGTACATTTGTACACCTTGTGTGTGTTTGGTGCCTATAGATGTGAGAAGAAGTGGTAGATCCCTTGGATCTGGGGTTACAGTTATGAAGCATCATGTGGGTGCTGGGAATTGAACCTGAGTCCTCTGCAAAAGTGGCAAGCAAACTTAACCCCTGAGCCATCTCTCCATCTCTCCATCCTTAGGTAGCTAAGAATACCCTGCCACCGGGTGGTGTGGCTCAGGCCTTTAATCCCAGCACTCAGGAGGCAGAGGCAGGTAGATCTCTGGGTTTGAGGCCAGCCTGGTCTACAATGTGAGCTCCAGGAAAGCCAGGGCTACACACACACACACACACACACACACACACACACACACACACACACACACACTCACACATAAAAGAACACTTTACCTAGGAAAGGCTGGACCTTCCTGTATCAATTAATACATTAACATAATCAAGACAGTCCCCCAAGATGCTCACAGGCCAACCCGATCTAAACAATCCCTCACTGAAACTTCAGGACAACTTTCAGGAATCAGTTCTTCCCCTTCGATGAGGCAGGGTCTCTTTTGTTTCTGCCTTACTACAAACTCTAGATTAGCTTGTCTACGAGATCCCAGCTCAGTCTCTGATCTCTGTATCTCATCTTCCTGACTTTTTTTTTTTGCATGGATTCCTAGGAATGTGAAGCTTTCACTGCTGAGCATGTGTACATGCTGAGCTGCTCTGCTGGTTCTTTCCTAATACTTTAATTGTTGCTGAAGCAGTTGTGATAAAGCAAAACCAAGTGAGAACTAGCCCAAGACAGTGCAGAATGTGTGAAAAATCTGATGAGCCCTGAAGACTGCTTCTTCTTTACCTGCCATATTTCTGGCTTGTGTGTCAGGATGGTGCCCCAGCTTCTGAGATCTGGTTTCTCATCTTCTGGGAATCATGTTACACAAAGCACCTATGGTACCCTTTAAAAGGGTAATATGACCAGTGATTGACCTGCTCACAACCTTCTGTGCTATCAGTGAGAGAGAACTCTAGCTATTTAGCTTGAGCCAGAAGCCTCTCCAGCTTTAGCCCTCAACACCACAGTATCCTCTCCCCTTAGAAATTAACATGTTCAGGGCTGGAGAAATGCTCAGTGATTAAGAGCACTGACTGCTCTCCCAGAGGACCGGGGTTCATTCCCAGCACCCACATGGAAGCTCACAACTGTCTGCAGTTCCAGTTCCAGGCAAACACCAAGGCAAATAAATAAAAGTTTTAAAAAAAATCATAATAGAACTTAAAAAAAATTAACATGTTCCCCTGATCCACACCAATCCATGAGTGCTTGAGCTATGGTCTCATTAGGTAGCCCAGGCTGGCTTTATAGGTCTAAAAAAAAATTTATCACATCATTATTTTATGTGTGTGTGCATGTATGTATTACGTGTTGTGTGTGTCCCATGGAACACACATGGAGGCCAGAGGATTTGTGGGAGTCACTTTTTACATTCTGCCATGTGATTTTATGGGTTCAAACTCAGGTCATCTACTTGCCTTGGTGGCAAGAGTCTCTACCCATGAAGCCATCTTCTCAGACCCAGGCTTAGGATGCTTGCTGATTTTTTCTTTCTTTTCCTTATTTTCTTTTTTGCTCTTGTTTCATTTTGTTTGTTTTTTTGTTTTATCTTATTTATTTATTTGAGTATATGTATGTGTTGGTGGTATAAAAGTGGAGGTCAGAAACAGCTTGTAGGAATTATAGATTCTTTTCTCCTGTGCGGGTTCCAAGGATCAGATTTAGGACAAAAGCCTCGGTAGTGAGCGAGTTTGCTCACTGGGCCATCTTGCTGGCACTCAGGTGTTTCTTTGGGCCACTGAGTTCAGCAGTCAAGTATTTCTCTTGAGCCACTGATAACCATAGCTGAGCATTGAGTCATCAAGACCTCAGTAGCAATAAGGGATCATTTAATCCAACATTTTCCGTACTTTTTCAGATCTTTCTGTTCCTCAATAAACCCTTCAGTATTTTATAATTTCCACATCTGTAGTACTATCTGGAGTTCAGGCCTCCTGACTCACTGACATGCCATTTGTGGCTTTAGAAGAAGAAAACCCAGGGGCCTTGGAAAGCCACTAAAATATTCTGTGCCTCAGTTTCCCTATCATCACAGAGCCACAGCCTTCACATTGTTGCCTCCGTCTTCCGGTCACTATAATATTATGCTGTGCTGCCAGGCTCATATCTGTGCACAGCTCTTGAAGACATGCAGAAGGCTTGCCTCTGTCCCATCCTATCTGCCCACACATGGCTGGAAAATGTCATTATTATCACCATAAACAATTACGTGCCGAGTTAAACATCATAAATTTTGCTGGTAAAAGAGAAACTGAGGACAGATATGTAGCAGAAGTGATCAGTTTCTCTTTTAAGTTTTCTGATTATGAAGTCATTTCCTAGTTCAGCATCACATTTTGGAGCCCATGACTCATTCAATGCAAGAGTAGCTTAGCTGAGTAGTAGAAGTATATGTATCTTAGTTACTTTTTTTTAATAAAAGAAAACATTTAGGGCTGGAGAAGTGGCTCAGAGGTTAAGAGAACTGGCTGTTCTACTAGAGGTCCTGAGTTCAATTCCTGGCAACCATATGGTGGCTCACAACCATCTATAATGACATCTGGTGTCTGCTTCTGACGTGCAGGTAGAACACCGTATAATTAATAAATAAAATCTTAAAAAAAAGAAAGAAAACTTTTAATTAGGGGCTAACAGTTTCAGAGTGTGAATTCATGACTATCATGGTGGGAACCATGGGCAATCAGGCAGGCTTAGTGCTGGAGAAGTAGCTGAGACCTCACATTAAGCTCATAAATGAGAGAGAGAGAGAGAGAGAGAGAGAGAGAGAGAGAGAGAACTGAGGAATAGTAAAAATGATATGAAGATTCTTTTCTATCAGGAGAAGGTAATCCCAGGAAATAGAAAACTGAGGGGCATAGAGAAAGGGCTCCCAGCTATCTTCTTGTTCTTGCAGGGATTAAATGCCTGGCTTACTCTACCACCAAAAGGCACAGATCCCTAGACTTACCCAGGAATCTCACAGGAAAATACGGTAATCGTGGCAAACAAAGGAGAAAGGATATTCTTAGAAGAATCAAAGGCACTAAGACAAGAGAAAGTGATAAAAATATAATCACAGCATAGTGCTGTGATTTGATCAGGGGGGTCAAGAGTTCAAAGCCATCCTCAAATACATACTAAATTATGCTATCCTGGACTACATAAAATCTTGTCACAAAAACCTAAATTAGAGCCAGCCAGATGTCCCAGCAGGAGAAGGCTGCTGCCACTGTGTTGGGAGCCAAAGTCAACTTAGCCATATTTTATAAGTTAGCTCCTATAGCTACCTAGCCAGCAGTCTTTACCCCAGATAGCAATTTACTAGAAGGCTAAATCTCTATTGTCTTTAGCTAAACCATGACTCCTGATAGTCTGGTTTGATTCTCTCAGCTCAGCAGGTGACATCCTGCAGGCCTTCTCCTGTAGCTCTCTCAGATCAGCAGGTGACATCCTCCAGATTCTCAACCGATAACAGATAGATTTCCATACTAATTCTACCCTGTCTGTTACTCTCCCTCAAAGGCTTGCCACATTCTTTTGTATTTCCCACCCCCTTTCCTCCCAGCTACCTGCATGACAGAGATTCTGTATAAATATTGGCTGTGATAATAAAGCAAGGGGAGGACTTGAACAGAGAGATTTGTCTTGTCCTTCCGTTCTTTCGTGTTCCTGCCTTCCATTTGTTTTTTTCCTAGATTTAGGTCCACGCTGAAGACCCTGCTGGTCGGGGAAACCACTGAGCCCCACAACCTGAGTTCCATTGCTAGGATTTTGGGTAGGCACCCTCTATGCCCTAGCACCATCTACATCCTGGCAGTCCATCTTTAAGTGACACTGTATTAGCTGCTTGTTTTGTTACTGTGACAAAAATACTCAACACAAGCAACTCAAGGAAGGAAGGATTTGTCTCATGGTTCACGTTGCCCACCCATCATGATAGGGGAATCACAGCAGTAAGAGCTGGATGCAGCTGGTCACAGGGCATCCTCAGTCAGGAAGCAGAGAAAGGCGAGGGCTGTGCTCAGCTCCTTTGCTCTTTTTTGTTCAGTCCAGAATTGGAACCCCTGAAATGGCACCGCCCACATTAAAATTGACTCCTCCCACCTCGTCTAACCTACTCTGGATACTCTCTCTTAGGGCTCAAAAACTGTTTCCACAGTGATTCTAAACCCCATCAAGTTTCCAATCAAGATTCACTTTTGTGCATATAGCTAGTCATTCCTTTCTTTCTTTCTTTCTCTCTTTCTTTCTTTCTTAGTTTTGAGACACAGTCTCATTATGTATTCCTGCCTGACCCAAAACTTGACATATAGGCAAGGCTGGCTTTGAACTCAGAGGGAACTACTTCACTCAGCCTCTGTAATGTTGGGATTGGAGCCATACATCACCATACCTAGACCACATTATTCATTCCTTTCTTCCTTCCTTCCTTTCTTTTTCTCTCCTTCCTTTTTTCCTTCTTTCTTTTTTCTTTTTTCTCTTCTTTTTTGAGACATGATTTCTCTGTATAGCCTTGGATATCCTGGAACCTGCTCAGTACACCAGGCTTACCTTGAACTCACAGAGAACCACCCTGCCTCTGCCTCCCAAGTGCTGGGATTAAACGGGTGTGCCACCTACCACCACCCAGTTTATTAATTTCTTTTAAAAACATTTTTTTAAAAACTTTATTTATTTATTATTTATTTGCCTTGGTGTTTGCCTGGAACTGGAACTACAGACAGTTGTTAGCTGCCATGTGGGTGCTGGGAATCGAACCTGGGTCCTCTGGAAGAGCAGACGGTGCTCTTAACCGCTGAGCCATCTCTCCAGCCCCTAAAAACATTTTTTAAAGATTTATTTTGTTTTTATTTATGTGTATGTGTCTGCATGAGTTAATGCTACTATGTATGTTCAGGTGCCCTCAGAGGCCAGAAGGCATCTGATTCCTTAGAAGAGAACTGGAGTTATAGGTAGTTGTGAGCTACCTGGTGTGAGGGCTGGGCCCCCCCCCCCAGGTCCTTTCTTTCTTTCATTTCTCTCTTCCCTTACTCCCTGCCTTCCTTTTTCCTCTCTTTCTCTGAGACATGGTTTCCCTATGTAGTCTTGACTGTCTCGGAATTAAATCTGTAGAACAGGCTAGCGTCAAACTCAGAGATCTGCCTGCCTTTACCTCTTGAGTGCTGAAATTAAAGGTGCCCACTACCACTGTCAGCTAACTGTTCCAATGCTGTTAAGAGACACCATGACTAGCTCAACTCTTATCAAAGGAAGTGTTTAATAGGGGCCCTGGTTACAGTTTCAAAGGTTAGTCCATTATCATCATGGCAGGGAACAGTATCTGAGACCCTTACATCCTGATCCACACGCAGAGAAAGACACAGCCTGACACTAGACCTTTAGAAACTTCAAAGCCCACCCCTAGTGACTCAGTTTCTCCAACAAGGCCACACCTCCTAATCCTTCTAATCCTATCAAACAGAGCTCCACTCCTTGGTGACTAAATATTTAAATATATAAGCCTATGAAGGCCGTTTTTATTCAAACCTCCACACTCAGGAAGAGCATATGTGCTCTTAACTCTATCCATCTCTCCACCACACTCAGGAAGAGCATATGTGCTCTTAACTCTATCCATCTCTCCAGCCCTATCTGTTCATTTTTAAAAATAATTTATTAATTTTCCATGCTTTGGTGTTCGGCCTGCACGTATGTCTGTGTGAGGGTGTTGGATCTTGTGAAACAGAAGTTATAGACAGTTGAGAGTTACCAGGTGGATGCTGAGAATTGAACCCGGGTCCTTAAGGGCCAGTGTTGTTAAGCACTGGCTATCTCTCCAGCCCTCCATGAATAATGCTGTTCCTTATCCATTTAATGCTTTGAGTTTTTAAATTTTTTATTTTAAAAATGTTAAAAATTACATTTAAAGAATCTCCCTCTCCCTCTCTTTCTCTCTCTGTCTGTGTTTTGTTTTTTTAAAACTGCACAGACAAGAATGAAGGACATAAGGCGCTGGGTCCCTCCTTCACCTCCTGGGGATCCAACACCTTCTCTGTGAGCACCAGAATACACATGGTACACATAAACTCACACTGACACACCCACACATAAATTTTAAAAAAAGGAAGAGCCAAGTGTAGTGAATGTCTTAGTCCCAGCTCTCCAGAGGCAGAAGCAGGTAGATCTCTCTATCAACATAGCCAGAGCTACAGAGGCCCTGCCTCAAAAGAAGTAAAATTCAGCCAGGCGTGGTGACTCACACTTTTAATCCAAGCACTCCAGAGGTAGAGGCAGGTGGATCTCTCAGTTTGAGGCCAACCAGGTCTACAGAGTGAGTTCCAGGACATCCAGGACTACACAGTTTTCAAAAACCAAAAAAAAAAAAAAAAAAAAAGAGTAAAATTCTAGACTTATAAAGCATTAATAAACCTTACCTCATTAGGGGCTGGAGAGATGGCTCAGCGGTTAAGAGCACTGACTGTTCTTCCGGAGGACCTGGGTTTGATTCCCAGCATCCACATGGCAGCTAACAACTGTCTGTAATTCCTAGATCTGATACCCTTACACAGTTATACATCCAGGCAAAACACTAATTCACATAAAAATAAATATTTTTTTTAAAAAACCTTACTTCATTAAATATTATTTGTAGAATTATTTGCAGATTTATGATAATGTTACTGTAATTTTTTTGTTTTATGTGTATGAATGTTCTACCTGTTGGTGCACCACATGCATACAGTATCCACAGAGACCAAAACTGTGGATACAGAAGGTTATGAACTGCCATGGGGTTTCTGGGAATTGAACCTGGGTCCTCTGGAAGGGCAGGCAGTACTTTTAACTACTTAGCTATCTTTCTGGGAGGAGGGGCAGGTCAAGACAGGGTTTCATGTAACCCAAGCAGACCTGGAACTTGCTATGGTCACAGCCTAGGCTGACCTTGAACCTCTGGTCTTCTTGTCTGACCAACCAAAAGCTGGAATTATAGACATGAGCCACCACTCCCTGCTTCTTTTAAAATTTAATGCATTTAAATTCCATTTTGTGCTTAATGTCTTTATAATCAAAGAGTAGTATAAAAAGTCTTTGAATTTGAAAATGGTTTTAAAATAGAAGTAATATCTAATATAGAAGGTAAAATAATTTAAAAGTATTTAGCAATTCTATTTTATGTATATTGCTTTATTTCTAGACTTGTTAACAATTAGAATATGAGACACTAATAGATAATGCTAGAAAAGTATATTTTGATGTGTGCTTTATATCTAATGACATATATTAATTGGCTCTTTTTTTTGGCAGTGGGATGGAGGTGTGGTAGTTTGAATGTAATTGGCCCTCATAATCCCATAATTTCATAGGGAGTGGCACTATTAGGAGGTGTGGCTTTGTTGAAGTAGGTGTGGCCTTTTTGGAGAAGGTGTGTCACTGTGGGGGTGGGCTTTGAGGTCTCATATGCTCAGGATACTAGCCAGTGTGTCAGTTGACTTCCTGCTGCCTTCTGGTCAAGATGTGGCCAACACCACATCTGCCTGCACATGGCCATGCTCCCTGCCATGATGGAATGAGCCTCTAAATTCTAAGTGTGCCACCAAATGTTTCCTTTAGAAGAGTTACCATGGTTGTGGTGTCTTTTCACAGCAATGAAAACCTTAAGTAAGGCAGGGGGTTGAGACAGGATCTATGTGGTCCTGGCTGTCCTGGAACACAGAGAGATGCACCTGCCTCTGCTTCCCAAGTCTGGGATTAAAATCTTTGCCCCTATGCCTGGCTATTAATTGGCTCTTGATTCTGCTAGTTATTGCCAATAAAATTGTGTCCTATGACATTTTCCAAATTTTCTGCAGATATACTTCTCTTTAAACCTACATCATTGGTGCTTCACTGTCATCTCAGAACTCAGAATCTGAAGTAGAGGAGTGGAGTGGGTGTAAGGTAAGACTGTAAAATAAAAAGACTCTCACAAATAAATAAACAACACCCCCCATACACACACAGAGTAGAAATGGGGCTATAGTTTAGTGGCAAGGCACTTGCCTCTAAAGCCCAAGGTCATAGGTTCAGTTCCCATCTCCATACACAGTCATACTGAAATACATGCAACAATGATAACAAAACCCTACAGCTCACAAGATAACCTGGCTTGATGGCAGGCAAAAGTCTACAACTCTAGTACTTGGAAGGTAGAGGTAGAAAGGTTCAGAAGTTCAAGACAGTTTAGATTACACAGACTCTGTCACACGCACGCACGCACGCACGCACGCACGCACGCACGCATGGGAACTGGTATATGAAGATGTTGGTAGAGTTCTTGCAGTGCTTGCTGTGTGCAAGCATGAGGACTGAGCTCAAATCCTCATGTAAAAAGCTTGGTGCAGCAGTGTGCATCTCGGTGTCCAGAGGCAAAGACAGGAATGCCTAAAGCTTGCTGGCTCCCTAGTCTGGCTGTGTGGCTGTGTTAGGTTTAGAGAGAAACACTGTTTCAAAAAAATCAAGTGGAATTGGATGGTAGTGCTGTACTAGCACTCGTGAAGGCCAGGCAGGTGGATCTCTGAGTTCAAGGTCAGCCTGTTCTATGAAGTGAGTTCTAGAACAGTCAGAATTGTTATACAAAGAAACTCTGTTTCAAAACCCAAACAGAACAAAACAAAATAAACTAAGTCAAAAATGATAGAAAAAGATGGTAATGTTGATTTCTGGCCCCCCCTTCCAAAATGTACATAAGTGGACACACATACACATATACCAAAATCAAACCTCAAAAAAAATTTTTCTCTGAAAAAAGAATATTAGAGAAAGGAGAGAACTGCCCCCTTTCACTTCCCCTCCTTTAAGCTAGACTGTGGCATGGTAGTGAAAAGGGGTCTGGGTCACATGGGTAACACAGGAGGAGTCTTGAGGCTCAGAGTCTTAGACTGCTGTGCCTGCATATTTGCAGCTGATCTGTATTGTGACAATGCTGTTTATTTACACAGTGAAGTAATCTCTGTATTTTGCCATTTACCTATATTCTGAACATCTAGTAAATACTTCTTGTTTGATATTGTTCCTGTTGGTTGTCCCATTTTTGTTAGTGTTATTACTCTTTATTTCTCCTGAACATAACTTGATAATTGTTTCTATTGTATATACTTTTGTATTAGGTTTAGAACCTTCTCATTTAGACAAAAAAAGGGAAAATGTAGTGGATATTTATTCCACCTATGGCCTTGGGCATGCCAGCCCCAAGGGCATGGCCTCTTGGCCAGCTTAAGATCTGGGGAGCAGTACACTCTCTTGGATGGTGGAGACTGGGTCAGTTGGTGGTGAAAGTGCCAGATCTGTCTCTCTAGCTCCCAAATGTTTATTTCTTCAAGAGAAGGTCTCTCACTGGAACGTTCCAATAGCTTGGCGGACTGGCCAGCAAGTCTTAGTATTTACCCTGTCTTTAGTGCATTTACACTGTCTTGCAGTGCTACAAGGCTCTGATTTTTTTTTTTTTAAGCACCAAACTCAGGTTCTTGTGCAAGAAAAACTCTACCAAATGAACCATCACCTTGGTCCCAAATTCTTTGCTCTTTTGGTTTCTTCTGTCTGGAATACTCTTTTGTCAGTTCTTTCCTGGTTCCTTTTAATTTTTCAGGTCTTACGTCAAATGTTTGATTTTTGGAACCCACATAAAAAGTCAGATACAGTAGGTCAACAATCCTGGAGTAAGTCACACAGTGACAGAAGCAAGAGATAATTTGTTTCAACCCCAAAGTTGTCCTCTGACCTATATACTATACACAGACACGCCACACACATACAATGTAACATACCACACAGAACACTGTAGCACGAATCTTAATTGGTTTTAATGAAAGCCCAGAGCTAGATATTGGAGTAAATGCTGAAAGATCAGAGAAGCCAAGCAGTCAGCCACCAGAGAGTTCTTACCTCTGCTGAATCCTCAGGCAGAAAGGACCAAGTTCCTGTCTCCTTCTGCCTTATATTCCTTTCTCTGCCCAGCCATATCTCTTCCTGTCTTAACCTCCCTAGTGCTGGGATTAAAGGTGTGTGCTACCACTGCCTGGCCTCTATGTCTGGCTGGCTTTGCCCTGATCTTCAGACAAGCTTTATTTTTTAGAGCATATACAAAATATCATCACTGCAAACCACACACACACACACACACACACACACACACACACACACACACAAATTTGGGACTCATAAATTAATAAAGTTTTTGGTAGATAGAAATGGATGCCACTTGGGCTGTAGTGGTGCATGCCTTTTAATTCCAGCACTCAAGAGGTAGAGAGAGACAGTCTCTGAGTTTGAGGCCATCCTGGTCTACCAGAGTGAATTCTAGGACAGCCAGGTCTACACAGAGAAATCACGTCTTAAAAAACAAAAGGAAACAATTGCCCCCTGCCCCCGCAAAGGAAGCCATTCACAAAGATGTTTCTTTCATTCTTGTTTTTAGAGTATATAGTCCTGGCTGGTCTGGACAGAGATCAAGGCAGATCTGTCTCTACAGTGCTAGAATCAAACCATCACAAGAGAGATCCAGAAGATATGGTCAAAAGAAGGAGTCACATCCAGGACACCTCGGGTAAAGAAAGTTCACAGTGCTTAAATTGATCATGCTCTAACTACACTCAGTATCAAGTAACATCACGAAATTATGGAAGAGAACAAATGGATTTGACAATGACTAAATGGATTTTTTTAAGTCAGAATTTAATTTTGTAGCCCAGGCTAGCCTAAGTAGAATTTTAGAAACTGAAGTTTAACAGGACTTGGTGGTACACAGCTATAATGCCAGTATTTGAGAGGCTGAAGCAGAAGGATCAGCTCAAGGCTTGTGTGGGCTACACAATAAAATTCTGTCTCAAAAGGGCAAAATAAAAAAATAAGTAAAAAATTAAAGTTTATAGTTATTGAAGTAAAAACTCAATGGATGAATGAAACAATAAATGAGACAATTGAAGAGAAAAATCCTTAAACTGGTGAAGTGAATTATGGAAAGCCATCATCTAGCTCAGAGAGATTGGAAGGCACCAAGTGTAAAGCAGAGGCTGAGAGACAGGGATGCTACAACATACTTCTAGTGAGACACTGGCTGTGTATCCCCTAGAATTACCTAAGTCCTTACAGTGAAGAAGTATACAGTGTCAAGCAGGGATGAGAGAATGACAGAACCAAAGTCAAAATGTATCTCTGTATAAGATCCCAGTTGGTACCCTGCCCCCTCTCTTTCTTGGCATGGTGTCCCTGTATAAATAGCCTATACTGGCCTGGAATCATGAGCAGACTGCCTGCCCTTAAATTCATGATGATTCTTCTGCCTCAGTTTCCCTAGTGCTGGGACCACAGGCATAGGCCAACATGCTTGATCCTTCCTTATGTATTTTTTAGTTTTTCAGTTTTTGTTTTTTTAGACACGTCTCATATAGCCTGAGCTGACCTCCAATTCTCTATGCTGCTGGGGATAACTTAAACTTTTTAAAAAAGATTTATTATTTTAAATTATGTATTCGTGTGTGTGTGTGTGTGTGTGTGTGTGTGTGTGTGTGTGTGTGTGTGTGTGGGTGCGCACGCGCATAGAAGCACAAGTGTCTGCAGAGGCTAAAAGTGTTGGATTCCCTTGGAGCTGGAGAGACAGCTCATTGTGAGCTATCTGACATGGGTGTGGAGGGTCAAACTCTGGTCCTCTAGAAGAGGAATACATTCTCTGACCCATCTCTCCTATTAATTGTGATTTAAAATTTGTGTTTATTTATTGTATGTATGTGTGCATAAACCTGTGTTGGGGACGGACATCGAAGTCAGAGGATATCTTGTGGGAGTTTTTATCTGCACCTTTGAGTTTTTAGGATTAAATTCATGTAGTCAGGCTTAGGGGCAAACAGTTTTCTTCCCTGGGCCATCTTGCTGATCTGACCTTGAACTTCTGATTTTTCTGTCTCCATCTATCTAGCATTTGGATCACAGGTATGCACCATCACACCTATTTTATGTGGTGCTGTGAATCAATCCCAGAGTTTCAAGTGTGCTAGGCAAGTACTCTGCCAATTAAACTGCATCTCCAGTCAGGAATCAGATTTCAACAATCCTATGAGGGCTTGTTTTGAAAAGCACTATGTTTAGAAGATTTTTGTGGAGGCTTCTTTCTGGGTGACTATTCCAACCACACCTTCTAATGGTCTTACATGCCAGAAGGTGGGAGCTTTATTCATTCCTGACAGCACAGGGATTAGCTGAAGGACTGAGTGGTTGATGGGAATGAGCTGAGTGACCCACACACCTGTTTCAGTTCCACAGCCCAAACGAAGATATTTGTGTGTGGAAGATAATTGAGAGCCACACCTGAGCGGTTGCACGTTTATCAAATTTTATCGGAATTCTCAATGTTTGGAGCCATTTGTCCCATGGCCTGAGTGCTGGAGTGAGTCGAGTAGAAATACAGAATGAGAAACCTGGGTTAGAGTTTGATTTATGCGCAGGCGCAGAAGGAAGCCTCGCAATTAAACCTGAAAGTGCCCTTCCCCCATCCTTTTCCGGCTCGCAGCTAACGCAGGCGCGTAGAGTGCTCCAGTATGGCGGCCCCCGTGGATCTGGAGTTGAAGAAGGTAACGGGGGCTTTTGAGCAGACAGAGCCTTCTATTTGAATGGTGAAGCGAGTGGGGACAAGAATAGAGAGGGGCTCAGGTTTCGCCGACGGGGGCGGGGTCTGGCATCCCGGAGTCCTGAGCCGGGCCAGGGGTCCCCGGGGGCTGTCCCTGGCAGGAGCTGCTTGGAGCGGGTGGCTGGGTGGCTGCAGTGTGTCCTCATGTCCTGAACTCCAGTGGTCTCCCTGCGTTTCGGAGCCGTCAGTGACCTAATTTCAAAGCAAGAACTGCAGACAGCGTCTCTCATACAGATGCCTTTCGAAGAAGTTGTTGCTGGAGCCCAGGCACCTACTGTTATTCGGTTTCCTCATTTGATTTGAAAGACTCTGAGTTCAACCTTTTGCTTTTAGGTCATTTATTCTGTACCCTCCTTGAAAGGTCCTTGTTTCTACACCTCAGAAAATAAGACACTGTTATACCAATATTCATGTCAAGGCCTTAATTTTCCCTGCCCATCTCCTTTTTAAGAATTTGACACCTCCACCCCCCAACAAAAAAATCCAGTAACTTTTTTTCAAATGAGCAGTAAGAAGGTAACGGGGGCTTTTTGTTTTGTTTTTTTTTCAATCTGTTGCTTATAAATGATTTTTGTTGTTATTTTGCTTTGTTTTTTTAGAGAAGATATCTCAGTTTGTCCTAGATTGGCCTGGGACTTACTATGTAGCCAAGCTGCTTTTGGATTTCAGGCAGCCTTCTTGTGTTAGCCTCTTGAGGTCTGAAATTAGTCTTGAGTCAAATGCCGGCTTATAAAGTGGGTTGTTAATTGGAAACATTTTTGCCACTTAAAGGTCTTAGGACCCTAACTTAGGACCCTACTAAGACCTCAGACTGTGCTTTCTTTGTGGGGAGTTGGCTATAATCAGAAAGCACCCTAGAATTCATTCAGTTTAAATCTACTTTTCTAGAAAGGTAAATTTTTGTGGTTTTTGGTATGTGGCTTGTTACCTCTCAAGTGTTAGGGCAACAGTCATGTGCTAGGGTCGCTGGCAAGAAAAGTCTTAAAGACTGAGCCCTAGGCAGCAAGATGGGTCAGTGGGTGAAGACACTCTCCAGACACTCTTCTGGCTGCCCCTGGAACCCATGGTGGAAGGAGAGATGCTGCTCAAAGTTATTCTATGAAGTCTCAGAGGTTCACCCCAGTACACTGGCTCATACTCAACAACACAACAATAAATACATTAAAAAAAAAAAAGTCTAGAATTTGGTATTGATCAGTAGGTCCTGTAGGTAAACAATATTTTAAAGAATTGTTTTATTTATTTGTGTGTGTGTAGACACCCCTGCAAGTTGCTTAGGAGAGATCAGAGGAAAACTTTTGGGAGTTGGTTCAGGTGGGTCCTGGGGATTGAACTCTGTCATCAGGTCTTTTAGGAAAGATGAACCATCTCACTGGCCCAGATTCAACTCTGTCATCAGGTCTTTTAGGAAAGATGAACCATCTCACTGGCCCAGATTCTGATTTTTTTTTCCCCTCAGAGACAGGGTTTCATATAGCCTGGGCTAGCCTGGAACTTGGCTGTGTAGCTGGCATGCACCAGTACACCAGTTACCTCAGTGCCTGGAATTGCACTCAGGGCTTCCTGCATTCAAGGTGGAGGCTGTTCATCTTGTTTTTTTGAGATGAGGCTACTTACTGGGACCTAGGGATTGCTGCTTTGGCTAGAATGTCCAGCTACTGAGCTGCAAGGAGCCTCTTTTTTTTTTCCTCTGCCTAGCATTCAACAGCAAGTTGTATTTTCATGTATGTGAGTGTATTGCCTGCATGAATGTCTGTATACCATATGTGTACAGCTTCCTTAGGCTAGAAGAAGGCCTTGGGTCCCCTTGAAACTGTAGTCTAAGGTAGTTGTGAGCTGCTATGTGGGTTCTCTGCAAGAACACTGAGTGCTCTTAACCCCTCAGCCATCCCTCCAGCTCCCAAGCTCAACTTTCTTTGTGAGTCCTGGGGAGTGAACCTAGGTCAGCTGACCGAAAGTTTCCCTAGCTCTCAGTAACATCATAAGTAGCTGCCTCTGGTTAGCCTTTGTCTAAGCAATAGGACAGCTGAAATAGCTGTTGCTAATAAAGGAAGCCATTTGTTACTGTTCTGGGGATGCTAAGTATGTGCATCTTGTGCTTTGCCATTCTTGACTTGAAACATGTAAACTTAATCTTATACAGCATTCTCTTATGCTGTAAATCTCACCCCCCAACTCCCCGCACCCCACCCCGGCTGGCTAGAACTCACTGTGTAGTCCAAACTAGGCTGGTCTTGAAATCACAAGAGATCTTCCTCCCTCTTCCCCCTTAGTGCTGGGATTAAAGGTGTGCACCTCTATCCCTGGCATGTAAATCTCAGATGAGTATGCGCATATACACAGCAATGATGCTAGCCTGTGGTTAGTTAGGGCATTTGGTGGTCAGAATATAATTTTGGGGAGCTGGTTTTCTCCTTTTACCATGTAGTTCAGGTTCCAGGGAGGGAATTCAAGTTGTTAGGCTTGATAGTAAGAGCCTTTACCTGCTGAGCCATCTCATGGACACCTTTTCTCTCTCTCTCTCTCTCCTTTCTACCTACTATCTATCTATCATCCATCCATCTAAATTTTTTAAAAATTATATATTTTTGTGTTTATATATGTGTGTATGTATGTGTGTATATATGTGTGTATATATATTTGGGTATATGTATATGTGTGTGTATATATGTGTATATGTATATGTGTGTGTGTATATATATATGTGTATATGTATGTGTGTGTGTATGCTCTTGAGTGTGAGTGATGATACCATGTGCTAGAGTGTACCCATTGAGGTCTGGGGATGTGAGGGAGTCAGTTCTCTCTTACCATGTAACTCTCATGTAGGAATCAAATTTAGGTCATCAGGCTTGATGTCAAGTGCCTCTTATCTGCTGAGCCAATCTCACTGGCCCTAAAAAAAATTCTTTTTTGAGACAAGATGTCTTATAGCACTGGCTGGCTTTGAATATCTTATGTGCCTGAGTCCTAAACTACTCCTGATCCTCTGCTTCTGCCTCCCGGTTGTTAGGATTACAGTCATGAGACCCTAGGCTTGGGTCTCCAGCCAGGATTTTGAAATAATGTGAAGTGCTTCGTGAAATGTAGTGAGATGATTCTTTTGCAATTCTTGCTGTGGATCTCTGAGCTTTATCCCCTGAGCATTTTATTTATTCCTTTTATTATTCGTTGGTTATTTGAAATAGGTTGTTATTTAATGGACTTTTGCTTGTTTATATTGATCACATTGTCTATAAATAGGGTGCATTTAGAATTTACGTAGTATTAGAATTCTGTTGACGCTCATGCTTATTTTGGTAAGCTTCACCACTTTGGTTAGTATGTTCTGTTTTAATAAGTCTGGACTTGACTTAAGTCTAAATTAAGGACTTGTTTTTCTTAGGCCTTCACAGAGCTTCAAGCTAAAGTTATTGATACTCAACAGAAGGTGAAGCTTGCAGACATACAGATTGAACAGCTGAACAGAACGAAAAAGCATGCACACCTTACAGACACGGAGATCATGACACTGGTGGATGAGACCAACATGTATGAAGGCGTGGGAAGAATGTAAGTGAAATAAAATACAACTGTAGAGGCTTTTCTTGTGAGACTTTTCTGTGAATTAAGCTGTGGGATTATCTATTTTACCTTCTCTCTTCCTTCCTGTCTCCCCCCTCCCCCAGACAGGGTTTCTCTGTATGTATCTGGCCTTCCTGAATCTTGATATCTGTAGACCAGGCTGGTCTCAGACTCACAGAGATCCCCCTGCCTCTGCCTCCTACGCCCATGGAGGTGTCAGATTCCCTAGAAACTAGAGTTCTGTGTTTGTGAGTCTCCTGTGGGGGCTGGGAACTGAGCCCAAGTCCTCGGCAGCAACAGCTAAAACTCTTAACTGCTCAGCCATCACTCTGGCCCTTCCCTTGTAAAAATTCTTTTTATTCATTATGTGTGTATGGTGTATCTGTGTGTTGGTCTGTGCAAGTGAGTGCAGGTGCCTTTGTTCTAATAATCAGTTATTTATTTACTGAGTGGAAATAAGAGACTGTGGTGCTATATTTTTTTTTTTAAAAAAACACTTTATTTATTTATTTATTTGCCTTGGTGTTTGCCTGGAACTGGAACTACAGACAGTTGTTAGCTGCCATGTGGGTGCTGGGAATTGAACCCGGGTCCTCTGGAAGAGCAGACAGTGTTCTTAGCCGCTGAGCCATCTCTCCAGCCCCCTGTGGTGATATTTTATCTGTACTCTAACAAATAAAGCTTGCCTGAAGATCAGAGGGCAGAGCCAGCTACTAGTTAGCCATAGAGGCCAGGCAGTGGTGGCACACACCTTAATTCCTGCACTTGTGAGAAGGTAGCAGGAAGATCAGGAGTTCAAGACCACCCTGGGTTATACTGATTGGCCTGTCATTCTAAAAGAGAAACAGCCAGGAGGTGGAGGCTCATGCCTTTAATCCCAGCACTTAGGATCCCTTGCCTTTGAGCCTAGTACTTGGGAGGTGGTGACAAGAAGTGATAGGGTTAGGCAGAGAGAGGAATGGGTATAAGGCAGGCAGAGACTGGAGCTCACCCCCTTTCAGGCTGAGGAGTTGGCAGGGTAAGAGGTCTCTCTAGTGGCCGGCTCCTTTGTCTCTCTGACCTTTCAGCAGTTACCCTGACGTCTGACTCCAGGTTTTTATTACTAAGACCAATTAAGATTGGTGCTACAAGAGACAGTTTACTGAGAAAGGAAAAGCATTCCTGTGAATGCTGGTGAGAAAAGACTTAAACGCCATGATTATCATGTGATTAGTCATTATGTTGTAATTGTTTTCTATCAAAAACATATTCTCCTTATGAGAGAGATTAAGTTTATATTTTCTGAGAAATGAAGAATGGGACAGCCCTTGTGTATGGATCACATTCCATTATAGTTAGCTAAGGGGGAAGAACTGATTTTTTTAAAGTGGGGAGGAGAGGTTTCTGTGTTTGGCCTTTGGATATTATGTTCTTATGGACCTTTTCTTTAAATTTGGAGATCTTTAGAATGGAATTTGACCTCGGTCTCAGGATGACTTCTTTGTGATTGACTGGAAGCAAGCATAGCGTGTGTAGAATTCTGTAATGACTTTAGAATGACATCATTGACAAGGTGGCCCTGCTGTGACTAATTCATTCTTTCTGCTAAGAGAGAAATGATGATAAATGTTGGAGTTGCTTTCTCAAATGAACCAAATACATTTTCTCTTATGTTTGTATTTTTCTATTTTGTCTCAATTTAAGAGAGTGAGAGTTTCTTTTGTGAGTTGTTTTTATTTTTGAGAAAGTCTCACTCTTGCTCAGTCTGACCTCAGACTAATTGTGTAGTGGAGCGTGACTGCATTTCTGATCCTCCTGCGTCCAAGCCAAGTACTGAGATTATAGGTGTGCAGTATTGGCTCCAGTCTGTGAGGTTGTTAATGGTACAGATCAGAATGAGCAAAGTAGAATCCTTGATTGTGTGCACTGTTGGCGTTCACTGCAGTGTAATTTTATCCCTCATTGTGAGTATCCTTAGGTCCTAAAACAGTAAGGCTAGCCTATTAATATCTTTGGAATTCACATTATTACTTTAGCCTTTGTTTATAACAGCCTAAGATTTTTTTTTTATATATAGTCTCTCTATGGAACTGTGGATCCCTGACTGGCTTGAAACTCACTATGTGCACCAAACTAGCCTTGAACTCCCAGAGAACCCCCTGCCCTGCCTCCTGAGTGCTAGGATCATGCATGTACCCCCATGCCCAGCAGTTTCTGGTTTTTGAGACAGGGTCCTGCTAGCTTCTGGTCTTGTATCTTCCAAGTGCTAGGATTACTGGGATTACTGGGATGTTTTCAGTTTAAATTTTTTTTTAATTTTAGTTGTTTTATGTTTGATTCTAAGAGTGAAAACTAAGGCTTTGTGAATGCCAGACAAGTCCTCAGCCACTAAGCTGAATCCCCAGCCCTGAAGTTTTGTATCTAATTAGAATAATGTCATTTACTAAGCATTCTACATACATGGTAGGAGTTATTTTTTTTAAATTCTGTCCAAAAGTCTACAGATAGGTTGTATTTCATGTAAAAAAAATATTAGACTTTAAGGCCTATATATAAGTAGTTAATGGTATTGTTTTCTATAAACCATGTTTATAAGAGAAATGTGCAGTTTTAGAGTTTTGGATGAGTCTCTGCTTTAAAATGGGCTTCTTCTTCTCATTCTGCACTTTGTGCAGCTGAGTCTGCCCTGCGACGTGGGGCATGTGAGGTGACAGCATCTGCTGTTTGGCCCAAGCATTGGTGCCTCAGGAGGAGAGACTTGCTGAGTGCCAGTCTGGTCATGAGGATGTTCCCTTTCTTGATGCTAACCCTGGAATACCTACTTCTGAATTTATGGTCTTGAGTAATCTTGAGTCTGATATTGTTATTCATTTCTTTAATTCCAGCCTTTACTTTCCTTTTTGAATACTGCTTGAGAATTCTGATTACATGAGTTTACCTCCGTTTTTATTTTGAAATGATTTTAAGATTTAAAAGTCTGCTTTTGTTTTAGAGCCAACCACAGACTTTTCTCCTTTTCTTTTGACCCACAATTACTATTTTTCTGTTTGTTTTGTTTTTTGTAGTTCAGTATATTGAACTGGGAACCTCATACCTGCTACACAGGTGCTGTATCACTGATCTTTTTTTTTTTTTTTTTTTTTTTTTTTTTTTTTGGGTTTTTTTTTTTTTTTTTTTTTTTTTTTTTTTTTTTTTTTGAGATAGGGTCCTCTGTAGTCTAGGTTAGCCTGAATTTATTGTGGTAGCCAACATGATCTTGAGTGTCTAGCACCTGCCCTCACATCCCAAGGGTGAGATTGTGGCTTTAGCTAATCCTGCAGCATTATTCACTCATTCCTTCTGCACTCATGTCTGCTCACGTCCGCTCCTCACAGTGACAGAGTGATCCCTCCTCACAGAACTGGCTGTGTATCCTCTGTCACCGATGGAGAAACTCTAAACTTGTTAGCCACATTCATGGTCATATAATCTGTTTTTAATGGGCCCATCTAGACTCAAGTCCTACTACCTTCTATTCCTAGGCACTTCATCTCATTGGCCTGCTTCTTATTTTGAGACTTGATGTGGTTTTGAGGATTGCTGATGTCTGTCAGGGAGCGAGGCTGGGGGGGGGCACCAGCACATATTTTTACCCTTGTTACATGTTTGTTCATTTGTTTGTTTTCATATATGTCATGTTTAGTCCTTTTTTGGAGAACCTTCTTGGCCTTTAGTGCTCTTCTTTTCTTTTTAAAGGAGCTCAAGATTTGAAATTTTACTGAGTTTATTATTTCTTCAGCAATACCAAGGCTTTTGTTTTGACTTCTAATAGAGCACATAGAGTGTGTCATGTGATTGATTTCCCCAGTGAGATCAACTCACTTGAGACCATGTACATGTAGTATTACCTTTGGTTCCTTCATTCACAGAATGTTTAGCATAAAATACATGTTAAATAAATATATGTTGATTTGAATTGAATTTGATTGTTTTTCAGCCTAAAATAACTGCGTTTTGGAGGTTCTTTTTTGTTTATTTGACATAGGGTTTCAGATAGCCCAGGTTGGTGTAGTGAGGGTCGTCTTGGACTCCTGCTCCTCCTGCTCCTACCTCCTAAGTGCTGGGATGCAGACCTGCACTGCCATGTCCACCTTCTTGATTCTTTAGAGAAAAGTTATGCTAAGAAGGTGTCAGCAGTTCAAGAATTAGAGTTTATAATCCTATTTTAATATATGATTTGGTCAAGATGAAATTACCATGTAGTAGTGAATGCCTTAAATCCCAGCACTTGGGAGGCTGAGCTGGATTGTTGAGTTTCTGGCCAATCTGGGCTACAGAGGAGTTTTAGGCTCACCTGGTTTCACAGTGATACCTACTCAAAACTGACAAAGTAACTATGACTAAAGTCAAAGGAATTGTTTCTTAGCAAAGTCCTTGATGTGTTTTGGCTAATATGCTAGGATTACTGCTTTTGAGAAAGTTGACTAAGTTTCAGTACCAGGCAGTTTGAAAGCCTCAGAACTGGCAACAAAGAAATCCCCTGACCTGCAGAGTTATGCTGCAGGCACAACTCTTGGGTAGCAAAGGCTGTTCTTATCCTCCTATACAGTATAATTTCAGTATAATTGCGCCTGACTTTCTTCATCGTCACATAGATGGAAGACAGATTTTCCTTTTCAGGGTATGTGTGTATTTAAACAGATCTTTCGAGCCCACATGCCCTTGAGCTTCTATTTAGAGAGGAGGTTGGTAGTGTTAAATAACTCGTATGGGCTATTTTGGGGTTAAAGTAAGGAAAGTCAGGCTGCAGGGTCAGGGAAGATGGATTGCTCTCCACTGTAAGCTCCAGGCTTCATTTCTCAAAGCCGTATCTGTCCGTCTTTTGGGACAGTGCCAACACATTTTCCTTCTCTTACTTCATACTCTCAGGAGAGGCTGTTATGTAGCCTGATAGTACTACCGGCAATTTCTAGTTTTGCTGCTTAGGCTGTTTGTGAGCTGAGCTCACCGCACTGCTTTGAGAAGTGTGATGAAAGTTACAGCTGCAGGATGGACAGACGGACAGACGGATGGCCGGATGGCCGGCCTGTCTGGGTACTTGCAAGGGTTTGTCTCTGCATCTTCCCAACGTGCAAGCAGGGAGTCTGGATTTCAGTAAATGTGATGGGAATATTTCTTGTATTTTTTCACAAATGAGAAACAATTTCTAATCACGTGAGTTTTCTTTTTCACTCTGTATAGGCTAGGATGAGTTTTTAAAAATAATTTAAATTTTGCATAAGAATTATATTTAAGTACATGCAAATAACATTTAACCATGCTAGTGTTTGAAAAGTCTATATTTTTTTAATAAACAGTAGCACAGTTCTGACCTAGGTTTGATGTGAGGACCATCCTAACATTTTGTTGAGCAGTGCATAGATAATATTTTTAATTTTCAAAACAGATAATTTGGTCTTTTATTTATGTTTTTTTTTTTTTTTTTTTTAAGATTGGAGCAACTTGAGTAGATTAGCCTTTGAGAAGAATGATAAGTCCCTTTTTTAAAGCTTGAAGCCAACTAAAAATAAACAGGTGCCATATTTAAACCAATTTAGAGGTATGCTCCCATTCTGTGGGTATTTTTTACATTTAGGGAACTAAGAATGAACAATGGTATAAATCTACCAGCTGGATAAGCGTCTAGCAATGCGGAGGTTACTGTTGGGGAATGTGGCTATTTCTACTTGCTGAAGTCATTTTACGGTTGATCACTGTTGGTCGAAAGATCTAGAAGTATAAGTTAAATGCTGTATAGGTAGAAAGTAAAATAGGAGGTGCGCTCCTATGTGCCAAGAGATCTTTGTAAAAAGCATCCAAATAAATTTTTAGCTAATTAGGGCAAAGAAATCTAAACTCTGCATCCCACCTTGGTCGGTTTGCCCTTTGTTTAAAATTATAACATTGTCCATGCTGTTGTCTTACTGGTTACTTAACATATATTTTCACGTGTAACATTCAGCAAAGGTAGGATAAATAATTTACTTAGCCAAATATTAATATAGGTAATAGTTATGCCATCTCAGGTTTGCAGCCCTGTAACAGTTTCATGTATCTATATAGAGTTTATCTTTCAGTTTAAGCAAAGTAATTTTAAAATTTAAGAAAGTAATATTCTATTCCCAAGAGATAAGGAAATAAAATTTAAAAAGTGTAGCACAGCAAACATTGTTGGCCTTGTTTATACTGCTGTAGTGGTAGCATAAACATAATCTATGCTGTTGTTCCCACCAGAATTAGGTTTAGGTATTTATTTACCTAGAATAATAAATAAAATAATGTTTATTATTATTTTTTAAAGATTTATGTATTTTGTGTGTATGTTCACCTCCACAACAGAAGAGGGCATCAAGTCCTGTGGATCCACAGTTATAGCCAGCTGTGATCCTTTATTTATGTGAGTGCTGGGAATTGAACTCAGGGCCTCTGGAATAACAACAGCCAGTGCTCTTAACTTTTGAACCATCTTTCTAGCCACAGGTTTGGATATTTGATGCTAAGTACAGGTGGGAAAATGTGTAGATTGTTTTTGGTGGGAGGTAGCCTATTATAAATGCAGATTTGTAAATTCTTTTTACATTCTCTCCCAAGGGATTGACCTGTATTTTAGGATTTAGAAAACAATGCTAAGAATTATCAGAGGTAATATTTCTGTTTTTATCTTTTTACTTTAAAATATTTTTATTTTTAAAGGAAGCAGGTGTGGGAGGCTGGGGGTGTGTGGCTGGAGAGATGTCAGCAGTTATGATTCCTGACAGCTTTTCCAGAGAACCTGGATTCAATTCACAGCACCCACATGGCAGCTCACAACTGTCTGTAACTCCAGTTCCAGGGAATCCGATACCCTCACACAGATATGCATGCTGCAGGAACACCAGTGCACATAAAATAAACTATAGGACTGGAGAGATGGCTCAAAGGTTAAGAGCACTGACTGTTCTTCTAGAGGTCCTGAGTTCAATTCCCAGCACCCACATGGTGGCTCATAACCATCTATGATGACATCTGGTACTCTCTTCTGTATGCCGCATACATAATAAATAAGTAAATCTTTAAAAAAATATTAAAATAAATAAATAAACTATAAAAAATAGTTAAAAAGAGAGTTTCTTGCTGTTCGGCTACTTTTACTAACACAACTCACCCTTCTTGGATTTTTATACAGAGCCTTTTAAAGTCATTGCTGTCATTGCTTAGAGTTCTGAGGAAAAGAAAAACAAAGTTTCCTGTTGTGTGTTTGGGAAGAATGACTTCAGTTCTGTTGATGTCAAATATGTATAGAACCCCAGATGGGCACATCTCTGGAGAGAGGGGACCTCTGAGTAATTTTCTTAAGTTGTCAATGATTTAAAAACTTGGTGCTCATTATGACTTGTTTTCCTGCTGTGTCCAGTGACATAATTGTTTTTAAGCTGCAGAGCTTAGCAGACATTTGCGTAAGACTTACATAGTCATGTTTCTTCTGCAGAAGAGGTCTTTAATAATTTCTTCCTGTCTTCTCTCCCATATTCTCCAGAATGTAAACATTCTCACTGAAACACAGGAAATTAACTTAGAAAATGTTGTGTTAATTAGAGCCAATTGTTTTTCTAAAAAAAAGTTTTTTATCTTAAATAGTACAAATGTGCTAAAATGAAATTTTATTTAATGTATTGTTGTTATGGAGCTATTTATTTTTAGACTTTAAGGTTTGTTTGTTGTTTTTTTTAAAAGAATCTAATCCATTCATTCTGTTATTTCACATCTACAGTTTCTGATACCAACAGACCTAGCATAGGGGCTAGAGAGGCGACTCAGTGCTTGGGAGCACTGGCTGCTTCTTCTTCCAGAGGACCAGGGTTCAATTCCCAGCACCTGCATGTGGCTCACAACCATCTGTAACTCTAGGGGATCTGAGTCCTCTTCTGTTCTCCATGAACTCCAGGCCCACACATGGTGCACAGACATATAGGCAAAACACACAAACACATGAAATAGGTAGAAATAGCTTTTTAAAAGAAGACCTGATAAATATTATTTAATTTATTTTTATTTTATGTACATTGGTGTTTTGTGCTCATGTATGTCTCTGTGAGGGTGCCAGATCCCCTGGAACCAGAGTTATAGACAGCTGTGAGCTGCCATGTAGTGCTGGGAATTGAACCTGGGTCCTCTGGAAGAGAAGCCAGTGCTCTTAACCTCTTTGCCTTCTCTCCAGCCCAATAGTTTGTTTTTTGTTGTTGTTTTTTAGCTTTTTTTTCCCCCACAGACAGGATTAAACATAGTCTGTCTTTGCTGGATGGAAGTAGCATTTATTCAGCAACATGACAGGATACCATGGTGTGTCTAAGTCACATGGCAAACAAGAATCAATATAGTTAACTTAGGGTCTGTGTGTGTGTGTGTGTGTGTGTGTGTGTGTGTGTGTGTGTGTGTGTGTATCAAATACCACTTGCAAATACTTGCAGCAACCTTTACTTTGTCAAGGAGGGATTGTGTTCTAGCTGACTTTACTCAGAAGAAAACAGTCCATTTTAAGTTGTACTAAAAGATTTTCTGATTTTAACTGCTATTTAAGTCACAGCGCTGCTTTAGGAACAGTTTGCTGTCTAATCTGAATGAGATGCTGAAGTACTTGTGTCAAGGACTATAGACTATTTAAGAAAATTCCCCAAAAGGAAACAACTGACCTAGAATGTGAGACTAATGATTTGTTAGTATTATTATTATTTTTTCTTTCTTGATGCTTGTACCAAAAACTGCTGGATCTAGGTGTGATGGCACACTCCTATAACCCACTGCTGGGTCCCTGGAGCTGAGCCCGAAGGATTGAGAGTCTGAGTGATGCCTGAGAGAATATCCAGCTTGTCTTGGTCAGGAATTCTTACTACCACTCTTTTTAAAAAGATATTCTCACTGTGTGTGTGTGTGTATACATTTGCCAGATGTTGTGTCTCCAGAGTCACAGGAGGTTGTGAGCTGCCTCATGTGGGTCCTGGAACTGAATTTGGGTCTATTGAACTGCAGCAAGCACTTTTTTTTTTTTTTTTTTTTAAACAACAACAACAACAACAAAAAGCCACACTTGAGGTATTTAATGTTTCTTATAGTCTCTTCTATTAAGCATTTCAACATTAACATTGTTAAATCGTGTTGACAAAGCAGTACATGTTGGGAGTCCATCATCTACCCTTGGACTTGTACACAGGAAGAGGACATGTGAGAATCATGAGTTCAGATGTATCCCTGAATCATTACTGACATGCAAGTCAAACTGAATAACAACAAAATCTCAAGGGAATTTGTGAAAATATGAAAAACAAAACTAGGCACAACAGCCCACCCCCATTTCACAGACCCCCTTACTTGAAAAGTATGCTCACATACTGCCTTATACTTAAATAAACAATGGGCCACTTAGATGATGGGCTACCTTCTATACATGACAGCAGAAAGATGCCTATTGCTAAGTAAACATGTAACAGAAGATGAGCAAAGCCACAGAAGGGATATAAGGACAACAAAATAAACTTTACTAAATGGATTTGTCACACATATAGCACACTTTAGTATCTACCTCAAATGTCTCAAAATAAAAACCACAGTGCGGTGATCTCCATTATCAGTCTTGAGTGAACATGGTAATTTGCTTCCTTCAAGGCTGTGATGAGAAATAAATGAAACATGATTTTTTTCTTGAAGCTGAAGACAACTGTGATGTCCAAAGTCTTTACCAAATTGTTTACATGAATAGGATTTTTCTCTTGTATGAGTTTGTCCCTATTTCCTGACTTCAAAATGATATAAATAGGCTTTAAAATATTTACAGCACTAGGGACGTGGTTGGGCAGTTAAGAAATGTTCGTACCAGGACCAGGGTCTGATATTTGATAACTTCCTATAATTCCACAGCAAGCACTCAACCACTGGTCCATCTTTGCAGCCCCATCTCTCTTTTTAAAAATAATTAGTTAATTAATGTCTTGTATGTGGGCACACGTGTGGCAGTCAGGCAGCTTCAGGGAGTCACTTCTGTCCTTGTACCCCGTAGGTCCGCAGATTGGACTCCCGTGGCCAGGCTCGGTGGCCAGGCTCGGTGGCCAGGCTCGGTGGCCAGGCTCAGTGGCCAGGCTTGGTGGCAGCCCTCTTACCGTTGAGCCATCCTTGTTTTGAGGCATATCAGTTACTTTGAAATGGAGCAGGTGTTTGGAAGACATCCTTTGGCTTCAGAGAGGACATAAATTATTCTGATATCAAAACTTTCAAACATCTAGAGCCTAGTATTAACAATCTATCTGTAACTATGTCTGCCCATCTTTTTATATTGGCTGAGAGTAAAAGATTTGAACGACAATGCACATCCTTTTTTTTTTTTTTTTTTGCTTCATTCTGCAACATATCCTCACACTGTAGCCTAGTCTGGCTTGGAGGAATTCACTATGTAGATCAGGATAGTCTCAAACTAATATTGATTTTCCTGCCTCAGATTCCCAAAAGCTAGGATTGCCACACCAGCTCCCAATATGCATCCTGTATGTATGTTTCTGACTGACTTGACATGTGTTAAAAATACTTTTTATGGGGGCTGGAGAGATGGCTCAGCGGTTAAGAGCACCGTCTGCTCTTCCAGAGGACCCGGGTTCGATTCCCAGCACCCACATGGCAGCTAACAACTGTCTGTAGTTCCACTTCCATGCAAACACCAAGGCAAATAAATAAATGAATAATAAATAAAGTTTAAAAAAAAAAATACTTTTTATATGGGGTTGGGGAGATTGCTCACTGGTTAAGAGCGCTCTGTTCCAGAGGACCTGGGTTCAATTCTCAGGACGAGAATAAACATCACTCAGTTCCAGGGGATCTGATACCATCACACCAATGCACATAAAATAAAGTTAAATAAATTATTTTTAAAAAGCTTTTTATGTCTTTCTGCTTTTTATTAGTTTTTTTTGTCTGTTTGTCTATCAGCACTCATAGAATAGTAACTTTTTCATTATCCTTGATTATATTTTTTTCTAATACTAGTGAAATAAATATCATATCTTTTAAAAAAAGAAGCTTTCTCACTACCTACTTCAACGTTTGAGGATTGATGAGGCCAGAATAAAAGTGGTAAGCATCAGAGCTGATTGTTTACCAGAATACTTAGAATGCCAAATAGTAACCTAAAATAAACATAGATTATTTTAAAATAATTTTAAAATAGATTAACGTACTACAGCTTTCATTTCAAGGAGTAATGGTTTTGACTTATAAATAGACAGTATTTTTTAAATTAGTACAGACTGAACCTTGCACTGTAGATTGCTCATCTACAACAGAGAATGTTTGTAGGAGCCCATTGCCATGAGCCTTGATTGTCAGAGTCCCTCTGTTTTCTCAGTCTTCACCTCGCCCATCAGGGAGGAGTCCCGCTGTGCTTTCCATCTCCTGACTTTTTTTTTTTTGTATCTTACCAGCATTCCTCCTCAGACACACTAGTAGATTGACTTTGGGCTTTCTGAGTAGATTTTTTCCCCCTCTTTTATATTTAATTGTCTTGCTGAAATTATCACTCAATTTATTTATTTTGAGGCAGGGTATCATAGGTAATCCAGGCTGATGTTGAACTTACTATATAGCTGAGAATGACCTTGAAGTTCCCTTTGTATCTTTGTATACATGTTCACCCTGCCTGTGAAGATGTGGTTCCTCTGAAAGAGCAGCAAATGCTCTCAACCACCTAAGATCTACTCTCCAGCCCTACCTTTTTTTTTTTCTCCCTCAAGACCAAATTTCAGTGAACCTAGAATTTAACAGTTCAGCTCCAAAAGGCCTTCCGACTCTACCCCCACAGCCCCAGGATCATATGCTGTGCATTCCCAGATCTGCTGGGGTCTGAGCTCAGGTACTTAGACTTGAAGAGCAAGCCCTTTGCCAGCTGAGCATGTCTCCAGCCCAGACTTTAAATTTCTGATTCTTTTGCCTCTACATCCTAAGTGCTGGGTTTATAGGCTTGTACGACCATACCTGGTTTATGATTCAGGAGTGTGAACCCAGGACTTTTCGCATACCAGGCCCCTAATGACTCAACTGCATCACCAGCCTCCAAATGTCTTCTCATCTACTGACCAGTCCAACATTTTTATCGTTTATGTACACCATCTCCCTGAATTCTGAGCTTGTTTATGCAGCTCTATCGGTGGTCTAATGTATGTGCCATGATTAACTTGGCCAACGTAAAGTTCTTGCTCTTTATGAATAAGCCATGCTGTTCATCTTCATCTTAGCAAATGGCTTTCCATCCTTTCGTTGCTTCTAGATCTTGGAGAATTAATTCCCTCTTTATTTGATGCTCTTGGTTCTCTGAATTTAGCTCATAATCTGAGCTCTTCTACTTCATACTACCCTGGTCTAAACCACTGTGGATTATAACACTCCCTCTTTACCATTGGATGGCCTTGTTTCCTCGCCCTTCCCCCCCTTTTCTTTCCCTTCCTTCTTTTTCTTTTTGGAGACTTTGTAGCCTTGGCCCTCCTGGAACTCGCTCTGTAGATCAGGATGGCCTTGAGCTCACAGAGATCCACCTACTTCTGCCTCCTGAATGCTGGGATTAAGGCATGCACCACCATCGCCTGGCTTTAGCCTTATTTTCTTTGAAATTTTTTTTTAATTTGTTACTTTATTTTAAGTGTATCTCACATGTATGTCTCTGCATTTTGTGCATGCCCAGCGCCCATGGAGGTCAGAAGAGGATGGATCTCCTGTAACTGCAGTTATAGATGGTTGTGAGCTGCCATGTGAGTGCTGGGAATTGAACCCAGGGAACTGAACTGCAAGAACAAGTGCTTTGAACTGCTGAGCCATCTATCCAGCCTCTGTAGCATCTTTTTTTCCTACTGAGTAGTCAAAATGTAAGTCATATAACTCTACTATAAACATTTTTATTAGACAAATTCTCACTATTTAGTCCCAAACTGGCCTTGAAAGCACAGAGATCTGCCTGCCTCTGCCTCCAGTACTGGAATTAAAGGTGTGTGCCACACCCAACCTGTTATGATATCTCAATACAAGCATGCAATGATTGGATTATTGTCTGTTGCTTCAGACATAATCTCTATGTTTCAGGAGCATTCAAATCATCTATTAAAAGATTTCATTACAAGCTATTTCTCCTTATTTTAGCCCTAAATAAGAGATCTATGCCACCCCCTTTAAAGCATAGTTCTTTTATTGTTGAAGAGACAGTGGAAAGAATGTAAGATCCTGAGTGTATGGTTCTCTCGTTCCAGGACTGAACTCAAGCTGTCAGCCTTGGCAGCAAGTGTTTTTATGCTGCTCTCCACCTTGCTAGCCCTTCACCTTTGTAGGTGAAGATGACATTGAACTTCTGATCCCTCTGTCTCCACTACCCAAATGTTGGGATTGTAGGCACCAAACTGGATTATGGGATGATAGTGATTGGAACCAGTGTCTCGTACATGAAAGAAAGGCAAGCAGTCAACTACCTGAGCTATACCCTTAGCTCCAGTGAATGCTTTTCCAGTTTTTTTTGTATAGTCTAGATATTGACCCTTTGCACATAACAGTTGAGAATACTTTTTCTCATTATGTAGATTGGTTCTTTACTATTGGTTATTTCCTTTATTGTACAGATGATTATTAATTTAATGGACTAACATCTTGTTTCCCATGATATTTGGAGGGAGGATTTTCCTGTTCAGAAAGTCATTCTGTCTTCGTTTATTTGAGACAGGTTGGAATTGACTCTGTATTTTAGGCTGGTTAAGAATTTGTAGCTATCTTGCTTTATCAGACTGTCTAAGTACTGGGATTACCGGTTTGAGCACTTCCACCAGGACACCCAAATGGTAACAATGTCTTGAAGCATTTTTTCTATTTATCTCTAGTAGTTTGAGAGTTTTGGTCTTTGATAAACCTAGGTCTTTGGTGCAGTTTTGTACAGGATAAGAAATAGGAATCAGAGGCAGGATAAGAAATAGGAATCAGAGGCTGGAGAGATGGCTCAGAAGTTAAGAGCACTGACTAGTCTTCCAGAGGACCTGAGTTCAATTCCCAGCAACCACATGGTGGCTTACAACCATCTGTAATGAGATCTGGTACTCTCTTCTGTATACTGTAAACATAATAAATAAGTCTTTTTTTTAAAAAAAAAAAAAAGAAAGAAATAGGAATCATCCCAGCACCATTTATTGAATAGGTTGTCTTTTCTCCAATGTGTATTTTTGGTGCCTTTGAAATTTATTTGGTTATGGATAAGTACGGTTTGTTTTTGAGACAGGGTCTGGGTAGCCCAGGCTTGCTGAAACTCACTGTTTAAAGATAGGCTAGGCTATCTTTAAACATAATCTTCTTGCTTTCCCCCTCCACGTGTGGGAGGTGAGAGATGGAACCCAGGGCCTTGCACATGCCAGGCAGGGCAGGTCCTCTGCCCATCGCTGTGTCCCCAGCCTCTGCTCTTCTGAGACAAGAACCACTTATGGCATTTGTTTGCCAGGGCAAATATTTTCAGCTTTTGTTTGAATTTCTCTTTTATTTTTGAAGTATATTTTTACCTTGTATGTAATGCTGTTTAATGCTTTTTTTTTTTTTGTACTCTAAAAATGTTATACCATTGTCTTCTCCTTGGATAGTTTATGTTAGAATTCTTATCTCTGAATATCATGTGTCACTTTACTGGCTGCCCTTAACACTATCATTGTCTTTGGTTTGCACTAGCTTATATTTTATCTAGTTTTTGTGTATTTTCATTTTTAAAACTTTTATTTTTAAAACTGGCTGGGCCTCTGAGTGTCCTAGAGTGGTGGTTGATTTGTTTTAGGAAGTGCAAGTTCATGATCTCCTCAATGGTTTCTTTTCTCATCTCCTTTTTTCTTCCTAGGTTCAACTACATTAGATAGCTTGAGACCCTTTGTATGTGTTGTTTTATTATTCATTTTTCTTACTTGACATAAATAAGAGGTTAATTGTTTTTATTTATATGTATGTGTGTGTATATGTGTATGCCACATGTGTTCGGGGCCTGCATAGGCAGAAAGAAGGAGTTGTATCCCCTGGAGCTTATTGTAGGTGCTGGGATCCTAACTCAGTTCTCTAGAAGAGTAGCACACCCTCTTAACTGCTGAGGCGTCTCTCCAGCTCTATGGTAGTCATCTTTTTTTCCCCCGCTTTGGGGAGGGGAGGGGGTATGGCATATGTGCAGGCCATGGCATGAGAATGCCTGTCAAAAGAACTTTGTGGAGCTGGTCCTCTCCCACCTTCATGTGGGTTCTGAAGATCACACTTAGGTTCTTAGGCTCTTGCAGCAATTGCTTTATCCACCCACTGCACTGTCTTGTCCATTTTATTAGCCTTTCTTACTGTACCACTTTGCCTAACTAGGAGCAAAGCGTATTTGGGGATCTGTAGTTGTTGACTACTTTGAGAAAGCTAGCTGTGATTATTGCCATGGCCCCTATGGCTGGGGGCTGGAAACCCGAGTGGGAGGAAGAAGATTGGAATAACAGGTGTGAGTAATGTAAAGCTGGGGTTGGGTGGGGTGTGCACTCAAGTGGAGGTGTAGGACAGCTAGACACTATGAAGGAGTAGGTGGGCTATCTGATCTTGGTAGAGGTCTTTGTAGGGGAGTGTTGGGGGATTAATCATGTAGCCATCCAGGAGAAGGAAGCTGAATTTAGTAATTTTTGTAGATACTGTTTTTAGCTAAAGATTGGCCATTTCTCAGCATTTGTACTTGGACCAGGGGAAGCTTTGCCCTTTTCATGAATCCAAAGCATTGACATCCTTGACATGGCTGTGCTCATGCTGTGAGTGCCCATTCACACAGGGGTACACTGGCTCCTTAATTAAGATTGTTAATTGTTAATTCAATTAAGATTAATTGAATTGTTGTTTGTGTGGTTTTTTTTTTAAAGATTTATTTATTTATTTATTATGCATACAGTTTTACAGAAGAGGGCACCAGACCTCATCATAGATGGTTGTGAGCCACCATGTGGTTTTGCTGGCAATTGAACTCAGGTCCTCTGGAAGAACAGTCAGTGCTCTTAACCTCTGAGCCATCTCTCCAGCCCCCGTTTGTGTGTTTTTGAGACAGTTTCTGTGTGGCCCTGGTTGAGAAAACTCTCTGTAGACCAGGCTGGCTTGAACTTTAGAGATCTGCCTGCCTCTGCTTCCCAGGTGCTAGGATTAAAGGCATATGCCATTATAGCCAGCTTAGATTAACTTTAGTTGCTTTGAATTTTGTGTTTGTGTGTCTATGAGGGCGGTATGCACATGTGTCAGAAGGCAGAAGTGTTGGATCCTGGAGCTGGACTTACATGTGGTAGGGAGCTGTCTCACTTGGATGCTGAGAATCAAACTCAAGTCCTTTGCAAGAATGATATGCTGTTTTCATGGCTGAGCCATCTCTCCAGCTCCTGTGGGTATGTATGTGGTCCTGGAACTCACTCTGTAGCCCAGGCTGGCCTTGAACTCACAGAGATCCACCAGCCTCTGCCTGATGAGTGCTGGGATTAAAGGTGTGCACCACCATCCAGCTTCAACTCTAGAATCTTTATTATCTATTTGTTTATACGAACAATGAGGCAGAATCTTTGTGAGATTCTCTTTTAGAAACTGTGTGTTTAATACTTGTGGTAATAAGATACATTGTCTTCAAATTATTCACTGCATTCTAGGTCATAGTTAAATTATTTCCTAAGGACTTTTCAGAAATCTTAGCCTTTTGGAGGTCTTTCTAATAGATCATCTGTGCCACTTTTTGAATTGAGGACTCAAACAACTTTCTATACATTTTATATTTGAATTTTGTGTATAACAACCCTTTTAGGTAAACATTTGGCTTATAAAATTCTCATCTTGTTTAAAGTCTGGATGGCTGAGATGTTTTAGGCTCACAGTAGTAGATTGGCTGGCTCTGGCCTGTGAAATTGGCCTTGGGTATGTGTGGCCGTGGACATCATGTTTCTGCTGTTTACTCTTCTTGCTTTCTAGTGACTTTATTTTCTGCTCAAGGGATTTAGTATCTGTTCATATAACTTTCGAGAGAACTATTCAGTGGTAGGCAGCCAGTGCCATTTGGAAATAACGTGTTTTACATTGAAAATTACTTCCATGCCTAAATAACTTAAATTAGCAAAATGCACATGAATGGCATGATTGGCAGCTCCTGGATCTTGCCTCGTGTGATGCTTTTCATGTCCTGTCACTAAGACCCAGTGAAGTTCAGAACAGCTCTTCCTGAATGACATCACTTGATTCTGAATGGGAAAAACCCCTTCAGTGTGACACAGTCATATCTGAAACAGCACTTGTCCCTTGGATCCAGTACAAATGTTTAGATATGATGGATTCTACAGGGAAAGACCTACAATTAATTAATCATTATTTTTTATGAATGTGGACAATTTTCCAGGACATAATAGTCATAGTTAAGATAGCTGAACCAGAGGCTGGAGAGGTGGCTCAGCCATTAAGAGCACTTGTTGCTCTTACAGAGGACCTTGGTTCATTTACCAGCATCACATGGTAGCTCACTACCATTTGTAACTCCAGTTCTAGGGTATTTGATGTCCTCTTCTGACCTCCATGGAAGCCAGGCACACATGTAATGCACACAGATACACACATGCAAACCGCTCATACACATAAAAGTAAAATAAATCTTAAAAAAAAGATATGGGCAATGTCGTGGATAAAGTTTAACAATAAGTGACATGGTAGAGGTGTGAGAGTGTTGATATGCATGGAAAGATGCATTCATGAAGGAGAAGAAAAGGTTTCTTGGTGTTAGATCTCTGGTTGCCCTGGTGGTCTCCTTTCGCTTGTCCAGTATCCTTGAGGTCCCATCGAGGCACAGTGATGTTTCTTTGAAGTTAACAGAGAAAATTACATGAGGTTACTTTGATTTCTTTCACTTTTTGTTAAAAAGGTAATATTTATTTATTTGCTGCTGAACCCTTAAATGCAAAGAGGTGAAACCATGCTCTTAAAGTAATTGTAATTGTTACTTGAAATATTTTAGCCCAGCTAAACAATCCTGAAAGTGGTTTCAGTAATAGGGGTTTTTCCATGGTTCCACTGGAAGAGAAATAGTTCATTCAGCTCTCTTACTTGAGGCAGTGAAGTTTGTCCTTCCTTTCTCTGCAGCAAGAATTATGAACTTAATGCCACAAAACAGAGTCAGCATTAATATATAAAGCTTCCCCATATTTAGACCCTTAACAGTGGTAAATAATGTGCCTGCCTGTGAAATGGAAAACGTTAAAACTTTCAGTTTGTGCATTTTGAGCTTCTCAGAGGTATTACACACTCTGGGAATAATATAAAAGACACTGGGGCTTATACAGTGCCTTTGTGTGAGGAGCTCATATCGACACTAAGGCATTGATCTTAGCACAGTGCTTGATTGTGGCTTTAAAAGGTCATGAGTTACTGCTGTTACAAAAATCCAAAAAGATGGAAGGACTCTGCAATTTACAAATACTGCTTTAAAAAGTCTGCACAAAAGTTAGACAACTCAAAGTTACTGGAAATTTTGGTAACTTATATGTTGACTTTTTGATGGATTTTTAACAAATGCTTTTGCCATGTTTTTTCCTATCTGTAAATATTTTCAATGTCAGATTGCCTTTTAAATAAGAAAGTAGAATGTAGTTTTAACCCTTTATTTTTCCTTGGCCAAGAAAGCTTAAAAAGCATAATTTTCAAAGTATTTAATGTAACAGTTTGTTGTTGTCTTTTCCTGAATCTAGAGCTCATCCTTTTGATTGTCTTGTTAATATTTGTGCTGTGTAACTATTGATTTTGAATACAGTGGCCATGTGGCTTAATTGTCAACTTTTTTGTTTTCTAGGTTTATTCTACAGTCCAAGGAAGTAATTCACAATCAGCTGTTAGAAAAACAGAAAATAGCAGAAGAAAAAATTAAAGAGCTTGAGGTACGTCCAACAGCAGAAAAGAAGTGATAATCCCACTGTGTAAATAGAAGCATATCACTGACAGGGCTTAGGCCATGTTTTTGTTTTACCTAATTTATTTTAATTGTGTCAAAATCATGGAACAGACATATTCATGGCAGAAACAAAACTTAAAAAAAAAAATACTGTGGGCAATTTTAAAGATAAGGTGTTGATCTGAATGTATTTCTTCCATTGTCTTTTACTGGACAATTTCTCTAAAAAAAAAAAAAGCATAGACAAAAGAGAATTGTTTAAGTAGGAGATTGTGGCTGGTGAGCCAAATAATGGCTACAGTGACATCCGCTTGAGTCTCTTTTCTATGCGATTCTTTTGTCTTAGATTTGGGTTTTAGACAGTGAGACAGTTGGGGAGCCATACTTCATAATCAGTCTGACGGAAACAACCTTAAGATTTGGTAAAAGATAATAGACTAGAAAAGTGTTGGGAAACCCAAGTTTACTACAGTTTCCCTGTGTACTGGGACCTTTGATGGGCTTTTGTTCTGGGGCTCTGGTGAAGGGTCTGCCCTGTAATCACAAAAGTTAGATTAGACCAAAACATGGGCTGTTTCTTAGACACCAAGATTTCCCGTGGTCAGGGTGGACACAGTGATTTCATAGGTCATGTGATCTAATTTTTGTCGATGCTGTTGAAGCAGTGGTTTAGAATAGGATTCAGCCTCTGCTGAACTGGGGAGACACCCACTCATGTCTGTGGGGATTTCAGGGCACTGACTGGCCTGGCCTGGGAATGTGCATCTTCTTAGACTTACTTTAGTCTGACTGATAATGGCTTGGAAAGATCCTATATAGAAACAAAACAAAAACCATAAAGAAAAGCAAACTTATCAGCCTATAGTTGTTGGTTTTGGGAGTGAGAACACACACACACACACACACACACACACACACACACACACACGCACGCACGCACGCACGCACGCACGCACGCACGCACGCACACTACTAGCACTACCAAGGCCACACGAGGGTTTATTTAAGAGAGTTCCCAGGCGGGTATAGAAACCGAAGCAAGACAAAAGGAGAGGAGAAGAGAGTGACCAAAACTTGGCCAAAGGGGTGTGCACGGGTTTACACAGCCACGCCCAGGGGCATCCCACCGGAGCCATGATGGCTCAACCACGTGGAGTGCCAGGAACACTTACAATAGTAACCTGTCTGTTGTTCTGGCCTGTTCTTTTCCTTTTATGTCTCACAGCTGCCTTAGAGTAAAGATTCTTTCTGTTAGTTTCATTCAGAAAAAAAACCAAAAATATTTGAAAAGGCCAAATGAAACTATTTTATACAGGTTAAACAAAAACATTGGTTTTTACAGCTAAGTGACTAAATCTAAAAATTATTCTGATGAATAAATAGCAGACTACTCATGTTTGTATGGCAAGCACATTTCCTTAGCCCCACCTGGACAATTGTTTTATGGAAACAAACCAGAACCAAAGCCATTGATATTTGTCTAAATTTTGTTGTGTTGTGACCTTTGAGACCAAGTCTCGTTTAGTTCATATTGGCCTTTAACTTGTCATGTAGCCTAAGATGACCTTGAGTTCCTGACCTTCCTGTCTTCTGATTCTTCAGTTCTGAGATTTTGGGTATATGCCAACACTCATGGCTCTCAAATGTTATATAAAGCTATATATTAGATTGTTACACAGTGGTCACTATAAGGGGATGACTTAGGGCATAAGGACAAACTTTTCTTTTCTCTCAAAGTTCTGTTATTCATCTGTGGGTTGGGCATACATGTGCTGTGCCTGTATATGGAAGCCAGAGGACAGCTTTCAAGAGTCGGTTGTCCTTTAGTCCTGTATATGAAGCCAGAGGACAGCTGTCAAGAGGCGGTTGTCCTTTAGTCCTGTATATGAAGTCAGAGGACAGCTTTCAAGAGGCGGTTGTCCTTTAGTCCTGTATATGGAAGCCAGAGGACAGCTTTCAAGAGGCGGTTGTCCTTTAGTCCTGTATATGAAGTCAGAGGACAGCTTTCAAGAGGCGGTTGTCCTTTAGTCCTGTATATGGAAGCCAGAGGACAGCTTTCAAGAGGCGGTTGTCCTTTAGTCCTGTATATGAAGCCAGAGGACAGCTGTCAAGAGGCGGTTGTCCTTTAGTCCTGTGGACCTGGAAACTGAACTCAGGTCGCCAGGCTTGTTGGCAGGTGCCTTTATCTGCAGAGCCATTTCACTGGCCCCACGTTTATTTTTCTTATAATCTGTATTCAATAAATTATAAGTATACATTAACTATTTCATGCAAAATTTAATAGTTTGTCTTATGTTAGTGTTATGATACTTGTATGGAGTTCAGGGACAGCTTTTGGGAGTTGGTTCTGTGGGTTTGGGGGCTCCAACTCAGTGGTTAGGCTTTTGTGGCAAGTATTACATACACCCTCTGCTCTTATCTTTTTAGTTTTTATACTTAAACATTTTCCAAGGGGGCTGGAGAGATGCTCATGAATTTGAGCATGGGTAGCTCCTACAGGACACCTCTGTTCAATCCCAGCACCCAGGACACTCAGGGCAAGATACTTAACCACCATAACTCCTGATCTAGGAGATCCTATGCCCTCCTCTTGCCTTTGTGTGCATCTGTGTTCAGGGCCCCCTCCCCTCATGACTTTAGCGTATTGCTCAGTTCTATGAGCACTAGGCAGTTCTATGAGCACTAGGGAGCCTACTTTGCAGAAGCCGGTCTTTCATATCTCTCCCAAACTTCCAGGCTAAATAATGTCTACTCTAGAATGTTAATTTTCTTCTTTCAGGTATTTAGTTTTACATGTTACTTATATTATAAAGATAATACATCTACACACTATAAAAAGCAAAAAAGTCAAACAATAGAAAAAATTAAACATGAAAATATAATTTTGCTTTCCTGTAACTTCCTCCCAGTGCTACATGCACAGTTTGGCACATATTATTTTAAACTTTGCAGTGTGTAAATATTATACATAATGCATGCATACACACATACTATAGTCTGTGTCACTTGATAATTATCACTAGCTTTCTTGCTCAATAATGTAGATTTGTATTTGATTTCTTAAAATTTCCATTCTCCTGTGGTTGCAGGCTCTTACTACCTCTGTGTTCAATTATTACATGAGCCCTATTTCTGCATTAGCACTCGGGTTTGCCTTGAGGATATTCCAGATTTTGGTAACAATAAAGCATGTATTATTAAGCATATATTATAAAGCATATATTATTAAGGCTATAATTATTTTTTTGGTTTTTCAGTACCTATGAGAGTTGTGTTTTCATCATATTTTACCCTAATTAGCATCCTATATCATTTTATTTAGAAGATGCATATGCATTAATGTTTAAAATGCTTTATTGGGGCTGAAGAAACCAGCTCATTGGTTAAGAGCACTTGTTCTTGCAGAGGACCCAGTTTAGATTCCCAGCACCCACATGGCAGCCGACAACTCTCTGTAACTGCAGCTCTAGACTCTCTCTGGCCTCTGTTGTCACTGGGCACGTGCATACCACGTGAGATGAATATGTCTGGAAGGAAGGGTTTTGTTTTGTTTTTTTAATGTGAACTGGTGTTTTGCCTGCATATATAACCGTGTAAGGGTGTCAGATCTTGGAATTACAGTGAGTTGTTAGCTGCCATGTGGATGCTGGGAATTGAACTCAGGTCCTCTGGAAGAACAGTCAGTGTTCTTAACTGCTGAGCCATCTCTCCAGTCCTGGAAAGATGATTTTAAGATGCTCTATTGCAGAAATATGTGAATGATCATCTGAGCCTTTGGTGAGTTAGCTGGAAGGTTTGTGTTGAATGGAGATGGCTACTGATTATCAGGGTGGTGGTTGCAGAAAGTTGGGGTGACTGTGGCAACTTTAAAAGACAATAAAGTTTGCTATATTGGGGCTCAGTGAGTGGGTAGAGTGAATACTTGCCTAGCATCCCCAAAGCCCTAGGTTCATAAACAGTATAAACCCAGCAGTCTAATTCTGTAAGAAGCTCTATGATAGGCAGAATGCTTTCAGACAGTATCATGTGCTACATTTAAGAGTCAATCAATGTAGGTTTTTTTTTTTTTTTTTAGTCAGGTAGCCTAGGTTAGCCTTTAATTCACTGTACAGCTGAAAGCAAGCTTGAACTTCTTTTTTTAAAGTTTTTATTAGTTTTGTTTTATGTTTATGATAGTTTGCTTGTATATATGTATGTATAGTATACCATGTATGTGCTTAGTGCCTGAGGAAAACAGAGAAGGTGTCAGATCCCTTGGTACTGGGGTTTTAGATGGTCATGGACTGCCTTGGTGCTGGGGATTGGACTCAGGTCCTCAGCAAGAACAAGGGCTCTTAACCTCTGAGCCATCTCTCCAGCCTCAGCCTTGAGTTTCTGAATGCTGAGATTACCAGCATGTGGCACCACATCCAGTTTCATGTGTTATGGCCTTATGCTGTGCTGTTGTGAATGCTGGGCAAGTACTCTGCCAGCTGAGCTGTAGATCCCCAGTCAGCTTGTAAACCTTGGGTAATGTTGATATTTTGACTTTCTCCTGAGAACTACCAATACGCTTAATGGCCTCGAAAATAATGAATTCTTTCAATTTACCCATCAGAGAGTCACCGTCTGTGACACCTGTCATATACAGCTGTGCTCAGGCCCTTGTCCAGGCAATTTGTCTGTCTTTTCACTGTTGTCAGCGAACACACAGTTATCAGTTATATTTGCCATCTGATGTGGACATTGTAGCATCCTAAAACCTGTTAAGACTAGTGAATCAAAGCTCACCGATCTTGGTTCTGCAGTTGGAGCACTTGCTGCTCTTGCAGAGGATCCAGGTTCAGTTTCCAGCACCTGTTTGTAACTCTAAACAGCCTTCGCATGCATTGCACAAAGGCGCTGTACATGCATACGTGCAGTCAGGCACAATTCTCATATACAGGACATAAAAACTTTGAAAAAGCTGGCTGTTGAGCTTAGCTCACCAGTAACATACAGTAATAACGAGGACGTCTGAAGTATCCCAAAGATTACTACAATATGAAACAGACAAGTCTGCATGCACTGATGAAGAAATGCTGACAGTATATGTGCCCAACACAGGCTTGTAACAAACCTGTGAGTGTTAGACCATGCTGGGCTCAGTGAGATGGCTTAGCAAGAAAAGGTGATTGCTGCCAAGCCAGGTGGCAGTCTACAGAACCCAAACAGAGGCAGGAGGGACCAATTTCTGAAGCTGTTCTCTTGACCTCTACAGGCGTGCACATATGCATTCTCTCTCTCTCTCACTCGCTAAACAATTGTAAAAAAAAACCCAAAAAACCAAAAAACTAAAAGAAATGCAGTAGGTACAAAACAGTGACATGAAATGCTTTCACTTTCTATCTCTGCCTATGACCCTCTGATTTTTTTTTTGTTCTTTTAATTTTATTTTGACACAACAATACAACTTTAGTTAAATCTAGAGAAATATTAGTACATTGTAATATATCATAATTTTGTCAGGATATAACAACATAACACATTCAATATATTTTAAATAAATTTAACTAGGTTGTAGAGAAAATATTAAATTAAATTTAGTGGTAGTAAGTTACACTTGAAATATAGAAAAACTTTAAAATTAGCAATGAAATTCAAATTTTAACATTTTAATACTTCTATAAATAAAATAATATGTATCTTGCAAAAACAAGTAATTGACACGTTGGTTGTTTTAGCATACTGAAATTCTGAAGTTGAAGCACCAAATTTAAAACAAATATTTTATTAATCAAGTTAAGAATTTTTAAAGATTTATTTTTATTTATGTGGCTGTGTCTGTGCTAGTGAACGCCACCTATGTGTGGGTGTCCTTGGAGGCCAGGTAGATCTCTCTGAGCTAGAGTTACTGGCAGTTATAAGCTGCCTGACCTGTTTTTTTTGTTTGTTTTTTGTTTTTTGAGACAGGTTTCTCTGTGTAGCACTTGCTATCTTGTAACTCACTATGTAGACCAGGCTGGCCTTGAACTTACAGAGATCTCCTGCCTTTGCTTCTCAAGTGCTGAGTCTAAAGGTATGCACCACCACTGCCTGATCAATGACTCCTGTTTTTAACATCAGCCACCACATGCTCCTTTTCTTTCCTGAAGCATTTTTTTTTTCTCTGAAAAAATCTTTATGGATTTTGTTTGGGTTTGGGTTTGGGGTTTTGAAACAATTTCTCTGTAGCCTGGCTGTCCTGGAGCACACTCTGTAGAGCAGGCTGGCCTCAGAGATCTTTCTGCCTCTGCCTCTGCCTCCACAGGGCTGGGATTAAAGGTGTGTACCACCACAGCTTATTTCTTAGATTCTTTTTAACTGCACACATTAATAGTCTGTTCCTGCAGCCTGAAACCCACCTGTGCACTTGAACAGACTCATATTCATTGTAATGATTCTCTCGGCTTCAATTTTTCTTCTGCTTATTCAGTTAGTGATGAAAGATTGATTGGCAGCTCCTTTTGTAAGTGTATTTAGGAATCTGCCTTTCTTCCTTCCATCAGATGGGCGGTGTTACCTAGAGACTGACTCTTTAGAGGTGTGAGTGTCCATGGTTACTGCATGCTCACCTCAGAGCATATGTTTTATATTTTTAGGGATTTCTCAGCTCTTCTAAAGGTCACATCCCACTGTCTTCTGGCCTCCATTGTCAGAGTTGTCAATCTCATTGTTCATTTCTCTTTTGTGCTTTTCCGTGTTTCATGGTTGCTCTTCAGGGTCTCTGGTTGGTGTAGATTGTTGAGGTTGGACCTTATGCTCTCTTTCTTTCTGTTCTTTTGCCTCTGCCTTTTCCTTCTCTCTCCACCAGGGTTACCACCCTTCCCACCACCCTGGTTAGCTCACCAGTGACAGAATAAGAGTTAGGGAGCAGGCCTCCGGCTCTCGGCTTAGTGCCATTTCTGAGGCAGAGTGTTGCAATGTTAGGGTTGTTGAAGCCATACGTAAAATCCAAAACATGTTATTAACTCCTGAAGAAAGAAGAGAAATGATGGGGAACTAGGTAGGAGGTATCTGTGCTTGCAGCTGGCTCAGCTCTGATCCCTGATGAGAACAGATTTTGGAGGAAGTCCCATGATTAAGGAGATTTTACCATTGAGGGTAATTTTTTTCCAGAGCACAGGTGGCATTTGGATGGATGTGCAATTTTGCTGTATTCCATTTTTGAGCTGGCACCGTTTGTGTGATGGGAGGGACCTGTCTTTGGAGGTCCCTGGAAGGTGTCAAGAACATTAAGCATGAAGGCTGGAGAGATGGCTCAGTGCTTAGAACATTCACTGTTCTTCATCAGGACCTGAGTTCCCTTCCCACTGCCCTTGTTGGGCTTCTCACTGCTGCCTGTAAGTGCGGCTCCAAGGAGGATGGACACCTGTTCTGTGTCAGCACTGCACACACACGCACCCCAACCATAAATAGAATCATTCTTTTTTTTTTTTTTAACACTTTTATTTATTTATTTGCCTTGGTGTTTGCCTGGAACTGGAAGTACAGACAGTTGTTAGCTGCCATGTGGGTGCTGGGAACCAAACCCGGGTCCTCTGGAAGAATAGTCAGTGCTCTTAACTGCTGAGCCATCTCTCCAGCCCCCTAAATAGAATAATTCTTTTAAAAATTTTTTAAAAACCCACTTAGGCGTGGAGTATACCCAGTCCAGCTGCTTGCATAACTAAGTTTAGAATCCATTATAATTTTAGTCTAATTATTTATTTTGTAATGAGATGGAATTCAAAGAAATATATATTGTATATAGTTTAAGAGTACTCATAATACTTATAATAATACTCACAATAATCATAATTATAAGGCTGAGAAGTAAAATATGGGCAAGACACCAGAGGTACCCAGAGTGTTTGTTTCTCACTCCCTGGTCAGACTGCCATTCCCCGCTGCCCCATCTCCACAGGCAGCTATTCCCCTGACTTTTTTTGAGACAACTTACTATGTACATCAGGCTGGCTTCGAACTCCTGGAGCCCTCCTCCTCTGCCTCCTGGGTAGCCTCTTTTCTCTCTTATTCTCAAGACAAGAATCTACATAGCCCTGGCTGTCCAGCTCCTCTGTAGATCAGGTTGGTCTTGAACTCAGAGATCTGCCTGCCTTTGCTTCTCAGTGCTAGCATTAAAGGCATGTGTCACCATGCCTGACTTTTAAAAAAAAAATTAATTGGTTACTTATTTTCACTTTTCTAACTTTTGAGGTAACCATTTCGTTTTTCAGAAAAGATTGATTATGAGACTGGAGTGATAGTCCAGCACTTGTTGCTCTTGCAGAGGACCCAGGTTCAGTTCCCAGTACATACATGTCAGCTCATAACATCCATAACTCTAGTTTTAGGGGATCTTATATCCTCTTCTGAATTCCAAAAGTACTAGGCATGCATGTGGTACACATACATGTACACATACAAAACACTTCCACACATAGGTAAATTTTTTAAAAACTTGAAACAAATTTTTAAGTTTTATCTTATTTCATTTTTTGTTTGTTTGTTTTTTGGGTTTTGGTTTTTTTGAGACCAGGTTTCTCTGTGTAACAGCCCTGGCTGTCCTGGAACTCACTTTGTAAACCAGGTTGGCCTTGAACTCAGGGATCTACCTGCCTCTGCCTCCCTAGTGCTGGGATTCAACGGGTGCACCATCCCACCCAGTAAGTTTTATTTTATTTTAAATTATTTGTGTGGGTATGTGTGTTTGTCTGTGTATGGATATGTTGATGATATATTTTACATTTAATAAAAATCAGCCTGGAATATCAGAGAACAGAATCATTGACAGTCAAGCCGTAGCTCAGAGAGTGGTGACTCACGCCTTTAATCTCATCACTCAGGAGAGAGATCTTTCTGTATTTTTGTAAATTCCAGGCCTAACAGTAGTAGCTCACACCTTTAATCCTAACTCTAGAATCTTGATACCCAGAAGTGAAACAACTTGGGGCATTCTGTAGAAGCAACCATCTTGGCAGAAGACCCTTAAAGATAGCATTTACCGGGGCTGGAGAAATGGCTCAGTGGTTAAGAGCACTGTCTGCTCTTCCAGAGGACCCGGGTTCGATTCCCAGCACCCACATGGCAGCTAACAACTGTCTGTAGTTCCAATTCCAGGCAAACACCAAGGCAAATAAATAAATAAATAAATAAATACATAAATAAAGTTTTTCAAAAAAAAAAAAAAGATAGAATTTACCCTGAGAAGTTGGCTGGGTGAGAATTGACTATGCTTTGTTTTCTCTCTCTGATAGTCCAGATTTTCCCCAATATCTGGCTCTGGGTTTTCATTATGTACTAACTAGAATTCACGCAGTAGGGGTGTGTGTATGTGTTGTGTACATGAGTGCAGATGTATGTGTGTGTGTTGTGTACATGAGTGCAGGTATGTGTGTGTGTTGTGTACATGAGAGTGCAGGTATGTGTGTGTGTTGTGTACATGAGAGTGCAGGTGTGTGTGTTGTGTACATGAGTGCAGGTGTGTGTGTGTTGTGTACATGAGAGTGCAGATGTCTGTGTGTCTGTGTGTGTGTTGTGTACATGAGAGTGCAGGTGTGTGTGTCTGTGTGTTGTGTACATGAGAGTGCAGGTGTGTGTGTCTGTGTGTTGTGTACATGAGAGTGCAGGTGTGTGTCTCTGTGTGTGTTGTGTACATGAGAGTGCAGGTGTGTGTGTGGTGTGTACATGAGAGTGCAGGTGTGTGTGTGTGTGTGTGTGTGTGTGTGTGTCTGTGTGTGTGGTGTGTACATGACAGTGCAGGTGCTCTAGGAAGCCAATGTCAGATCCCCTGGCGCTGACTTACAGACCCTTGGCAGTGCTGGAATCAGATCTGGGTCCTCCGCAAGAGTAGTCAGTGCTTTTAACAGCTAATCTGTCTTCTCAGCCCCAACTGTATGGGCCCAGATAGACTGTTCAGCCATTGAGAGCACTGACGCACGACTTATCTTCCAGAGGACTCAGGTTCAATTCCCAGCACCCCATGGCAGCTCACACTGCCTGTAACTCCGATTTCAGGGGATCTCCACTTCTTTGGGCATCAGGCATGCACATGGTACACAGATACATGAGACAAAATGCTCACACACATAGAATAAAAATTTTAGTATTATTTTTTGTAAATGTATTCTAAAAATAATTACCTCTTCTTGGGCTTTATAAACAAAACGACTATATGTTCTTTTCCCCCTTGTTTCTTCTGCTTAGCGTGTATGAAGTGTTTGTTGTGACTGGAGGTGGCTTGTTCTCTTCCCTGCTGTCTGGCATCACATGTAGAAGGGCAGTTTATATCACACTTTTGCTGAGGGATCCCAGCCTCAGCACAACTTGAGTCTGTCCCTTCCTTCCTTCCTTCCTTCCTTCCTTCCTTCCTTCCTCCCTCCCTCCCTCCCTTCCTTCCTTCCTTCCT